>OOFE01040361.1:2977-13196 GCA_900323365.1 Monocentris japonica | reverse complement strand
GAATCAAATGTCAAAAATGATTACATTTGGGCAATTTTATATAATAATTACCCAAAGATTGAAGAACTTACTTGTTATAGTGTGCTTTGATGTGTATGTGTGTTACCTTGGTAATTTTGATGCCCCCATCCTTTTTCTTGGTCTTGTGTGTGGAGGCGTAGTTGTGTCTGGCACTGTCGTAATCAACCAACTTCCTGTCCCTCTTCGCTATACGAGTCTGAACACAAGGCACAGGAGAGGAGGGGTTAAGTCATTCTCTTTAATCGATGTCTCTATCTGCAATAAAATGATCCTTTAAGTTACTTGTAACAAAGTGTGAGCGAATTGCTATTTCAAAGTTAGATAGCAGGTTGACTTTGAATTAAACAACATTGTGTTTGAATGTTAGCTACATGCAGAAATATTGTTAAATGAGCTACATATTCCTATTCCTATACACACACACACTACAAATAGGCAACTTGCACATATTTCCCACTTGCACCTTATTGCACACATCTCTTGTCTTGTTATATGTTTTGTCTTTTTTTTTAAATTTTTTTTTTATAATCTATTGTGTGAATTTGTTTTTTTAGATTTTATATTTTTGACTTGCTTTTCTTCTGTTAAATGTTGCACCATCAGATCAAGGCAAATTCCTTGTATGTGTAAACTTACTTGGCAATAAACCCCATTCTGATTCTGATTCTGATGTGGTTTGATCGGATCTGATAAGTAGGACGGTGCCATCCCATGTAATGATTTATATGTAAGTAGAAGCACCTTGAAATCATACCTGGCCTGAATTGGGAGCCAGTGTAATGAAGACAGGATGGGCGTTATGTGGTCGAATTTCCTAGTTTTGGTCAGGATTCTGGCAGCAGCATTATGTGCCAGTTGCAGAGTTTTAGTGCGCCCAGTTGGTAAGCCTGAAAAGAGGACATTGCAATAATCAATTCACAATGATACAAAGGCATGTACTAAAATTTTCATTTGATTCATTTGTAAAAAAAAAAAAAAAATTCATGATTGAGTTAAATCAAGTCCAATCAATCCAGGAAGATGAAGAGACTGATCAGTGGCTGTAGGAGACGTTTACTCTAAAGGAGGAGGCACAAGTTAGTTATTGAAGGAGTTCACATATTTGTACACACAGGGATATCTGAGTTTTTGTTAAATAAACCAGTTTTGTTAAATAAGCAATGAAAGTATACCATATTTATTTGTGCATGTTCTCTATTTGGGATGTCCTCATTAAGGCCTGAGGTTTAGATAAGGATTTTATGTTATTCCTCTATAAAATATGTTCACAAACTTTCAAGCATGACTGTAAATACATTTTAAAGCTAAATGGAATAGTGATCTGGGTTTGCAATAAAAGCAATATAGTGCTTTAACATGATATCACTTATTCTAAACATATATTTACAATCACTGAAGCAATGAGTTAGATGTGAACAACTCAACAATCTGGTACTCTTAATTCTTAATAGGCCGTAATAATATATAAAATAAATTTGTATTTATTTTGGTTAATGTTAAACTGTGTGCAATAACTATGAGTGTGTTTTATGACCCAAGCTTGGTGCTAATACATTACAGTAATTATCCAAAGCAACGTGCAAAGGTACTTGACACTATGTTGGGATCGAACCCACAACCCTGATACTGAGAGGCTCATGCTCTACCGACTGAGCTGTCCAAGTTGGACATGAAGTTAGACATGAGAAACCCTTAAAGGAAAAACAGGACAATCAAAATGCAGACAATCTAATATAGGGGAAATTAGTAGAGCAAGATTGTGCAGCAGATTTCGTGTCAAGTGTGGTTTGGTGTGGTTACTTTTAAAAGATTTGACCTGTAGCACCCCCCTTGGGCCAATCAGTATATATTTTTTTATTGAATTGAATGGGAATTTAAAATGCATAATGAAATTACACCAAAGCATACATTGATTTAAATGAGATTTGATTTCCATATCAAATCAATATTCCTTATTAACTGTAATAACTTGTAGGCTTCTGAAGATGAAATTGTAAGATGAATCGCAGTTTTGACTTTGTTCTCCTCCTGTTCTCCTCCTCATATTCTCCTTACACATTAAACATCTAATTTACAGGACAGCCCAATAATGGCCTTTAAGGTCAAATGAGCTAGATCAGAAATGAAGGAGTTTGAGATTGCTTTCCATTGCACGCCAAATGATGATGTGTGGGAACAATGAATACATCTACTAATGTTTTAAAAGGCCTTCAGTCTTGTTTCTGTTAATAAATGGACATTGGTCAACAGGAATGTGTTAAGACTCAAGACTCACGTTAGAAGTGTGTCCACACCCATGTTTTAGCTTGACTGCCATAGGCAATATGCAGGTCTGCCATATCCAACCATGGTTGGTTTCTGGTGTGTCTTCATTTGAAAATAAAACTCTTGAGGCTTTGATGAACCTCCCAACATTTTCATCAGATCTTCTAGAGACATCTCAACACCAAATACTGATGCATGAGACACTCAAGGTGGATAAAGCCTATTAGCCTGTAACACAGATGGACGGGATTCATGCAGCAAATGATGCTCATGTGAACAAATATGTATTAAGTGTATTGCATGATATAATTCAACCTGCATTACTGAAGAGCAATATTAAAAGTCAATACTTGTAATAGTTCAGTAAGGTCATTTATTTTCCATCTCACAGGGTAATTGCAGAACTATTTAACCTCTACATGATCTTTACTTACTTAGCCATTTAAACGCTCTGTTTTTAATGAAGGATTGTCTCCTTTTTCCAACACGCTCTGCCCATAGAAAGTTCTAGAGTGGTGATTACTTGTCAATCTGTGTGCTCTAAGGAGACCCTCTTGAAACAAAGCTGACACACACATCAAATGCTCTGATCCCCACACAGGTGCTTCTCAAAGGAAGAAAAGCCTGAAAGGTAATTTCACCTGAGCAGCCCTTATGTGCACATAGTCTGACCCACAGCTGACGTGGAGTGGTGAATCAAAGGAAATCAGAGGCGGCTCAATGGCAAAGAGCTCCTGTAATGACAGAGCACCACATCCCCATGTTACACATGGTAGCGGTTGAGCTGGCCTTTTCAGCACTACCACTGTTGAATCTGATGTTACCCACTGAGTAACATCCAATGAAGCTTCAAATATGTGATGGAGCATAAATTTCTATTCTGTTGTATTAAATTATAGATATGCTGAACAAATGTAACCATGGGTCAACCTGCCATCTTTACATCTTTACTTTCTTTGTTACAGCCTGATAACATCAGATACATGTAATCGTCATCATTGTGGATCACCTTCTTACAGGTGCATCATGGGAATTGTGCATTGCCACAACTATTTGGCAACTGTAGCTATTACTTCTGTTACAGACAGTGAAATGCAGCCTACTGTGTGATCCTGATTATCATGAGGCAGGGAAGTTGTACATGGCAGATTCATCTGTTCATTTGTTTGTGCTCTATACGAATAGAAGCCATCATCTCTCCTCTTCCTCTGAGTCTTGTGAATAACTGATGTCATATGACCATTTCTAAATGCTATTATGTTAGATGTGAATATGGTGATGTTGCCAGTAAATCAATCTCATATCTCAAATGAATTACTCTAATATCAATTTGGTGTTATTTTGATTCCTCAGTAAGGGAGCTGGTCAGTCAAGTGAGCAGAGGATGAAAAGTGACAAACAACTTTGAAATAGCAAGTTGACTGAAATAGTAGTGAATAATTGTATCAAAGTTCATCAGGTGTTTTAATGTAGTATGTTTCACTGAGTGAACTTGAGACCAACTAGCAGTTCAACCAACAACTAGTCATGTTGACAACTAGTGTGTGGGGGAGTATTTTTTCTAAATGGTTCTATTGTTTTATCAGGGTAGGGATTGAACTGAATACTAATTTTCACCACGATTATCATCATTTTCATTTTTCTCACCAATAGACCTATGATCCTGATTAAACTATTGTATGATCAGTTTAGTGAATCCTTGGAAAGATGTTCTTTCAACACACAATGAAATCAGGCCCAGATGTCCAGACAGATGTCTGAATGTACATTCAGAGCCCTGAATACCTGAGCATTGTAGAGCTCTACTGGGATGATCTGTTTCTATCGTCAGGTAAAGATACACTACGTTTCATACGTTTCTCTCTGCAGAAGACTCTTTGAAACAGTTTGTGGTTCTGCTGACCAGTGAGGCCCGGCAAAAGGAGAACGCACGCTGTAAAAGTGCAAATTAGTGAAATCAATTAATCTTTAATCATTAACTCAATGTATATAGATGTGTTTGTCATTTTCAACTTACAGTTGCTAGTTATCAGCTTCAGAACTTATAATTGTGAGTTCATGTCTTGTGACTTAAAATTAGGGGTTGAAAGAACATCTTACCAGCCATTCACTCAACTGATCATATAACGTTTATTAAGAAACATTTTTAGCTTATTAGCATGCCAGCTTGACCATCTCCAAACCAGCTTTATGCAAGTTGGACCAGCTGGACCATCGCCAAACCAGCTTTATACAAGCTGAACCATCTTAAAACCAGGCTGGTCTAACGCTGGAATTTCCACCAGGGCCAGCATGCATTGTATTTGAGTTAACTCTCCAGAAACCCTTCACTTCTTGTTGTTTGGATAAAGTTACAGGATGGAGATCATTATTATTATGCTATATAGATATTGTTGGTGAATCATAGATCAGTTTCTGATTAAAAAATGAAAATCATGATAACTGTGATGGAAATTAGTATCCAGTTCAATAACTACACCTGATACTCTATAAATATTACAAATTGAGTGACATCTACTGCTTGTGCTTGCATAGCAACAGTGTACTTGTTGCAATGTAGTGTAACAATTTTATCACACATGAACAACTGATACTAATCAATTCTCTAGTGAAGGAGTACATAACTGGAATGCAGTGAATTCAAAAAATTAACGCTTGTCAACATGACCAGTAATTTTCTGACTTAACTTCTTATCTTAGGTTCACTCTGAGTTTTACTACATTAGAACATCTACAACTACAACTTTGACCCAACCATTTTGTACTATTTCAGTCAACTTGAAATTTTAAGGCAGCAGGGAAACTTATGTTTTGAAGTTGAAGTAACAATGTTTTTTGCAGTGCAGCAAAAAGGTTGTACACTATTGCAGCTGAAATACAGTAACAGATTTAATACTGTGGGACAAAAGCGTTTGGCTGACCTAGCAACTATAGCATATAAAGAAGATTGCTGGACAGAATGAAGTCTTCTGACAGGTTTTATGACAGAGTCATTGCCTAATTTAAAAAGAATGATTGCCACGGCCATCATGTGTTTGGTATTTTGTAGTACCCCGCCGTGGCCACCATGCATTGTTGTGTACCACCGAGGACATCATGTGTTTGGTTCATCATGTGTTATGTATCTTGGTTTGGTTTGGTTCAAAAACATAAACAAAAACACCAAACAAACAAAACATTTTGGTGCCATAAAATATTTGTGTTAATGTGCCTGACCAAATCAATCCCAAGAGGTTACCAAAGAACTGGATGCCACAGTCCTTTATTGTACAGACACTACAAAGGGAAAGCGTGAGGATGAATCGCCAACACCTGCTGCTCGTCATGCTGGAGAACAATGATCTGCCAGAGGACGTCATCGGAACTTCGCCACCGCCGAGGAGCACCATCGCCACCTCCAATGCAGTTGGTCCAGAACCGACAACCGTTACAGTCGAAGCAGAAAAGGATGATCCTGTCCCAGCTTCAACTGTGTTTGTCATGGTGAAACCTGTTATCAGACTCATTTTGATTATTTTATATAATAATTTTGATTGAATCATTCTCGCGCTCGAACACATACTGAGTCTGCAATGGTATGTACTGTTACAAGTCAATTGAAGCCCCCACTCCAAGTTTCCCAACAGGTAAGTCTGAATGAGTCTGTAGCTTTTCACAGACAAAGACAACTCACTTTCGATTCTGTTCTTTGAGCAAGTTATGCATGTGGCAGACTGGTGGGGGGTGTGGGCTGGATGCAGGATAATCAAGCTAGTCGGCTGGTTCTGGCAGGCAATGTCACCCAGGACTTTTAGATGTGTTTGTCTTCCAGTCAGGGGAAATCGACAAGGAAGTCGACAGGAGCAGAAAATGAGTGGGGACGTCAGCAGCGGACCCAGTCCCGAAGGACACAGCCAGGGGCAGACCTGGAAGAGCTGGACAGTCAGGTTTAGAGCTGGAAGCGTCCTGTAGATGTTGACAGCTTTGGTGCTCCGCGGCTAACCTGGCGGGACTGACGAAAGGTGAGTACGCAGGAAGGCGAGTTTTACGTTGTTGTAATGCAAATAAAGTGGCCTGCCGGCCCGTGAACCCTACGCTCCAGTCTGTGTCTCTGTCTGTCACGGCCCCGGAGGTCGTGAGTCCGTTACAGTGCATTGTTGAACAAGTCATTAGTTCGCGTTGGTCTGGTTTTCAAGTACTCAGTATTACTCACCTCGTAGGCTAAATACTCAAATTCGACTGGAAATGGCAGTGGTAT
The DNA here is from genome assembly GCA_900323365.1 of Monocentris japonica. Taxonomy (NCBI): domain Eukaryota; kingdom Metazoa; phylum Chordata; class Actinopteri; order Trachichthyiformes; family Monocentridae; genus Monocentris; species Monocentris japonica. The sequence goes on along the minus strand of OOFE01040361.1, from coordinate 6,673 downwards.
CAAAAGCTGGAGATACTGCTCATTTTGAGTGGTTCATTCGACTCAACATACTGCAGATACTGTGCCAGCGGTTGAACAAGTCATTCATTCAAATTTTCGAGTATTATACAGGTTACGTATACTTGACATACTGCAGATACCATGCCTGTGGTATCTGGCGAGGCACAAAGCTTTTAGGATGATTTATTGTATTGATACTTAGCTTTTTTATTGGTCTAGCTAATCTTTTAATTCATCATGAAGTGCAGGGAATGGCTTGTATTGCCTCACATTAAGTGTGTTATTCTAGCCATCCTGGGCCCAGTACAGCACGCATACAGAGCAAACTGCTCTGTAGAGGATGCTGTATGCCTGGCCCTGCAAACAGTCTACAGGCATTTGGAAAACTGGGGCACCTACGCCAGGATGCTCTTTATAGACTATAGTTCTACATTTAACACAATTATTCCTTTAAAACTAGTTGTGAAACTACATGGCCTGTCTGATGCCATATATAAGTGGATCCTGAACTTTTTGATTTGAAGACCACAGAAAGGTCGAATTGGAGAATGCATGTCTAATACACAGGTTCTCCCCATTGCTGTATCCACTTCTATACTCACTTGACACATATGACTGTACAGCAGGTCATGCCTGTAATGCAATTATTCAATTTGCTGATTATACAACAGTAATAGGCCTTATAAATACAAATAAGGAATCATTTTACAGGAAAGAAGTGCAAAATCTTCACATGGCATGAGACAAATTGCGTAAGAGTTAAATGTTGGAAAAAAGGAAATAATTATTGAGTTCAGGAAAAGTAAAGTTAAGCATGCACCTATCACCGTTGATGGAACTGTTGTTGACAGGGTAAGTAGTTTTAAATGTTTGGGCATAAATAATACGACCTTTCTTGGTCTGCCAATACGAGTGTACTGGTTAAGAAAGCCCAACAGAGAGAATTAGGAAATTTAGTGTTGACAGTTCGATACTCAAGAACTTTTACAGATGTACTATTGAAAGTAATTTAACCTCTGCTATCACGGTTTGGTTTGGGAATCTGAATGAAGTTGTGCACACTGCACACAAAATAGCAGGTACTGATCTCCCCACCATAGAGGACATATACTAACCCAAAAAACTTTTTTGAAACCAAAAATACCCAGCACTACAATGTGCCACAAATACCTACTTATTTGGATCAATACCATCTAATGTTGTCAGGGGTAGCTCACTAGCGGACCCAAGTGCAGAATACAGAGGCGGATGGCAGTTAAACAGATTTATTGAGGGGGGGGGTTCACCGGAGATGGGAGGAATAGGGAAGGCTGGAGATGGCAGGAGGAATGGAGATAGCAAGGCCGCATGATAGACGGGGGAAGCGAGGATGGGTGAGTAGCAGGCAGGTTCGCAGGCAGGTAGGCAGGCAGGTAAGCAGACAGGCTGGCTCCTGAAGCACAGTGGACAAAGCAGGTATTAGAGACAACAAACACAAGGAAACAAGCATAGGCGCTATCAAGGAACAAAGTGAGGCTGGAGAGTAGCTACCACTAAAGGCAGAAGCAACAATCTAGCGATGAGTGGGAGAAAAGCTGGAGAGTTGATAGGAAACAGGTGTGTAGGCTGAGGAGCTGATGAGCCGATAGCCGGGAGGAGTGTAGGACCCAGGGAGGCGGCCAGAACAGGAACGCCCACACACACATACAACCACAGAGAGAGACAAAAGCGGGGACATGGAACACAGGAGGAATGGGGAAACACAGAAACATAAGGGGAGACAGCGGCACGGCCGTGACACTCAATTAATGTTAAGCCAGTCAAACTAAATAAAGATTAAATAAAGATTTTCTAACATTATTTAGTCTTCTATTAAGGTAGTTCGTTAATAACCTACCTTTTAACCACTATACATTGAGGGGCGCAACACAACATTTTCATTGATGTCATGAACAGCAGAAACTGAGAAAGACAGTATATGTCACCAGAAAGACTTTTAACTTAGCAACCTAACAATTTTATATCCTCCTTCTTATTTGACCAGAGTGCATAGAAAAAAATGTGAATACTTAAATAAATCTGAATCTAAATTGTATTAAGCCAGCGCAGGGCTGGTCGAGGCTCTACATGGGCTACCCACAATAGACTTGTTTTTGGGTTGTGTGGGCTAGTCCACATTGGGTATTGTGCTGGCTGCCCATTTAGGGCAAGTGCATGGCAAACTGAACTCAATGGGGGTCAATGGGCTGTCCATTTGGGGTCAGTTAATGTAGGCTGCCCAAGTCGAAGCAGCCCACCTAAGGCCCAGGCAGGGCGAATGCTGCGCTGTTTTCAAGGAATACTCAGAGAATATCACATTCAAACAGTTAAATCCTAAATCCTATCCTTTTTTAAGGTAATATTCTCCATTCTATTCAATATCATAGGAAGGACAGCCAGCAAGAGATTCAGGCAGTCAGGGTCAGTGAGACAGCAGAGAGTACTAATGAGGCCGAAGTGGAGTCTACTCCATTCTACCACTTCTAAATTGAAATTGACGCCCCTGATTAGATTGCTGTGGATGCAGACTTCTGTAATGCTGTGCAGTCTATTGGTGTTTTCTCTTGGCTGAAGGGGATTTCAAAAGTGTGCCCACAAACCGTTTTAAATTTTATTTTCCCTCCCGTCACTGATGGAAAGAGTGAATTACAATAACATTTGATTACAATTCAGGCAGGTATAGTAATTTGTAACAGGTTACATTTTGCCATCTGTAGTACATGGGGTCAACTTTCTCCAGTTTCATGACAGTCATTTAGCAGATGCCTTTATCCAAAGCGACTTACAAGTTACAGTTTACACTACGTGGGGATCTAACTCACAACCCTGAGACTGAGAGTCTCATGTTCTACCAACTGAGCTGTCCGGGTCAGACGCAACCAGCAGCTAGTATAAGTCACTATGTCCGTTGGTTGGTCTCAAAAAAACAATTAGATAAAGAAACCTCTACTGCGCAGATGGAGGCACAGGATACAGGTCTCAGGCAGTCACACGGGTGCTTTAGCTCTCCTGTTACGGCTTTCATGTGGGGGACCCTGGGTGCCAATCCCAATACCTGCCTGGGATTCACCTGTGGTCACTTTAAATCCAGAAAATGGACAATATGAAAATATCAGATGGGAAAATGAACAAAACACATTAAGTGATTTTGCTTTGCAACAGTGGAGCTCTTATTCTGCTGCATGTTCCTCTGTGGCCTGAGACTGGAGGAAAAGACCAAATCCAGCTAAAAGATTCAGAGGATTTAGTCAACCATGTTGGCTCAGTCAGAAAGGACCTGGGTTATATTGTATAATGTATTGCACTGTATAGCATTGCATTGCACTGTTTTGTCTAGCCTTACATTGTTGAACTGGTATGCTGTGGTACAAAGTGGATCAGTGGGCGTAGAAACATAGTGGATTAGCTGGGATTAACTGCTCCATACAACAATCTCAATCCAGCACAACACACACACACACACACACACACACACACACACACACACACACACAATATAACCAGTGCCTGTCTGGGTCAAAGTATAAGGGACCAACACACACACTCGCACACATACACACACATACATACATACATGGCTCATGGTGCCCACAGTCTCACTCTCTCTCCAATTCTCTCAGATCTTCATCGAAACCATTCCCAACATGATGTTCTTCTCAACGATGAAGCGTCCCAGTC
>OOFE01040354.1:13646-27989 GCA_900323365.1 Monocentris japonica | reverse complement strand
AAAAGGGAAAAAAAAAAAAAAAAGCAATTGCATTGGTAGGTTAAATCGCTAAGACTGTAGCCTGTATACAGTGATGCCAACTTAGCAGTTATGTTGCTAGATTTAGCAACTTTTCAGACTACCCTGACAACTTTTTTTTTTTTTTTTTTTCAAAAAGCACCTAGCAACAAATTTAGCTACTTTTAAAATTTATTTGGAACTTTTAGCAACTTTTGAAAAGTGACTCAAACGCTAAAATGCACACATTTTCCCTCTAAAAACAATTTTCTCTGTCACACACTCAGTCACAACACACGGTCTGTCTTTCTGGCTGCAAAAATGCATTGTGAGTAATGCAGTAGTGACGGCTCAGCTCAATGGCCAGGCACAGGCAGCAACAGCAATCATTGTTGGCTGACTGCAGCAGCAGTAGCATGCATTCAACACATTCATTTTTTTTGGTCAAATCATTTAAACACATTCAGTTCAGAGGACAATTGTTTGGTTAGGAAGTCACAATTTAAAAAAAAAAAAAAAAAAAAAAAGACAAATTTAGAATTTCCTCCACAAAGTAGCATTAACAATCTGAAAAGGGCTAAGCCTTCAGTACATGCTAGCGCACTCACTGCAGACGAAAGTTAAGCTTGTCTTGAAAAAGGTTTTCAACATTTGATTTAAAGACATATACTGTATGTATTTCTCTGATGGTTTGTTTGCTAAACTTACTTGATACGTTTAAATAGTTCAACAACCACAGTTAAAACCCAATGAATATAGTTGGTCATGAATGTTTGATCTTGAACAGAACTTACAACATCAATCAACATGTCTCAATCAAAATTGTACAGCCAGAAGTACAGAAAAGAGTGGGAGTCTGTACCTGAATTTACTGGCTGAAGCCAGTAATTGGGGATGATTGTCTGGCATACTGTGTGTACTGCAAATCAGATATGCTTGCAAAAATCAAAAAACATTGTGCTACTGCAAAGCATCATAACCGCACAACCCCGCAACGCAGTCTACATTACCACAGTTGGTTAAGAAAGTGGATAACTGCAAAAGCGCAGAAGCTACTACGGCAATGGCCATTGCGGAGCATTGTTTGCTGCTAGCATGGCTTGCAAAGCTGCCTTTTCAGATTCTGTGGCAGCAACAAACTTCCAAATGCACTGCACCAAGTGCACAGAAATGATTAGGGGAGTACTGGCTCCTTATTTTCTCAAAAGGGTAACATCAGATGTGGGGGATGAGAAGTTCAGTCTCCTTTGGGATGATTCGGTATTTCAGTGCTAAAAAAAGAACAGTTGTGTCCACATTTCTCGGGCTGGTTGAATTGGAGGGGGGCGATGCCAGATCAATTGCAAAGACAGTAGTTGAGTTTCTTGAGAAGTGTCAGAAACAATGGGGTGCACAAGATTTTAAAGGAAGACTGTGCATTGCCCAATTTTTGGACAATCTGGTACACCTCTTCACATCAACTTGCAGCAGAGTAGTCAACCCTATGGCAAAAATTGGTGTCCTGAAGGATGCCACTGATGGACATCTCAGTCCATCACCCTACCTCGGGTACCTTTTCGAGAGCACGGTGTCCCAACTCAGGTGTCGCCAGAGGACGAAAAGGTCATTCGGAGACGGTGTATCAACTACATTGTTGCTTTAAGCAAGGAGCTGCAAGCAAGGCTCCCAGACGAAATATAATGCCTTGCGAAACTTGGCCTTGTTCAGTGTTAAGGAAATGCTAAAGCACAATAAAGGCACCACTGAAATTATTAAAGTAGCTGAGCTACTGGGGTACCAGCCCCAAACAATTGACAAAATTGTTTCCCAATGGAGAAACATCCATCAGTTTAGGTGGGACTCAACTGAAAATACAGTCACGTTTTGGAGTGAATTGAATAACTACACGGACTCTTCCAGATCAAATCCATTTGACGAACTGTGCAAAGCTGCACTTGCTGCCCTCTCCTTGCCACACTCAAATGCAGAGGTTGAACGGCTGTTCAGCCAAATGAGTGTGGTCAAGTCAAAGTTAAGAAATAGAATGTCACTGCACACTCTCAACTCCATACTTCTGGTGCGGTATGGACTGAAGCTGGCTAGTGATATCTGTTACCAGCATAAACTACCAAGTGAAGTTCTGCAGCAGTTTGGCACCATAGCAGCATACAGCTTTAAGGCCACTCCATCCTCTTCTGCTGGTTCCAGCTCAGTGACAATGCAGTTGGACAGTGAAGATGAAGAGGATTTCCTTGCCAATCTATGATTCATCATATTTAGGTATGCAAGGAGTGGGTTTTCTGGAACAGTGCCAATATCTGGAGGAAACCATTGAGCAGCTAGCCAGCCAAGCAGCACAACAGCCTAGAGAGAGTTTTTTTTTTCGCCGAGATGGCCAGTCATTTTGAGTAACATCATTGTGTATTCTACCTAATGATGCAGTTTTACGTCATTACATCATGACGTCATCACACAATGACATCACAACGTCATTTAGCAACTTTTAGCAACAAATCGACCTGCCTGTAGCAACTTCCCCTGAAAATTAGTTGGCAACACTACCTGTCTATTCCAGAGATCTATAATTGTTCACTTTCAAATTCCAATTTGATAAAAACTAAAACAATATGGATTGTAAAATGAAATTGCTGACCTCCCCATGTAATACTAATGCCGTCTGGAGAAGGCTTTACAGTCCATTTAGGTAACAATGCTCTGAACAGTGACAGGCTCAAACTGCTGGAAGAGTGCTAACATCATCTGGTAGCATGAGTAACAGAATAGCTATCCAACACTTCAAAATGTAATGAAGCATTTCACTGACAGCAGTGTCAAGCATGGTAATTCAGCTGATTTAGACAGGTAGGAGTAAAGTAGGTAGGAAATCTGGCTGCTTAGTAGGGTCATTGCACCGCCTCTATGCCAGGAGACTACTTAAAATGGAGTAATTTGAGCTTTTGAATGTAGAAAGACTTTATTGTGTGGAATAATGTCATATCATGATTTCACAACACTGCCTGCCATTAAGTTTCAATATGCAGACTGATCTGACAATGTATTGACAGCATTTCAAAATGTCATTTAATATTGCGGTCTACGGCGTTTGTTTTCCCCCAAAAGAGGAAGGGGTGTATGCCTAAAGTTCCCATATGTGCCAGTAAAAGGAAGATTATGGGTTGGAAAGGCATCTATCTATTTTCTCCCCATGCTTTCAACTCAGAAAGACTACTTGATGATAAAATTGACCCTCAGAGCCTTCACTGCACACAGTGTGGCACCGGTGCTGGAAATGGGGGGCCAAGGGGCCATTGGCCCCTCCACTTTTCCCTCCTCCCACCTTTTTTTTAAGTCGCGAATCACTGCATCCCCTCAAATGCCCCTATATTGCAACACTTACGGTAAAAAACGTTTCAATCGTTCCCCGCAAAAGCCCCTATATTGCAACACTTACGGTAAACAACGTTTCAATCATTCCCCGCAAAAGCCCCTATATTGCAACACTTACAGTAAAAGACATTTCAATCATTCCTGCTCACTCTAAGACGTTAGGTAAAATAAAGCATAGACATAAAGCAGGCAAACTTAAAACGGGAAGAATATTTACATTTTAATCCAATCAAAGAGGACAAAATCAAATGCATACAGTGTACATTGCAACCAGTAAAATTGTTTCAATGCTGTGACGTGTGTTATCTTGTTTACAGTAAGTCTGTTTGAGCCGTTAAGCTAGCTGAACTAACCTTAACTATCAATATTGCAAATATGCTTCTGCAAACATGTCAAAAGAACCAGTGCATAAGAAAGAAAAATACAGTCAAACAAAACTGAACTTCAACGTTAATAATGTTACATCCCTGATGTCCACAACTCTGTTGGAGCCTGGCCCTTCAACCCTAGAACCAGTGCAGCGACAGCCAGAAGAACCCCAAAGCAGCAGCTCTGTGCCCGCTGAGACTGTCAAAACCACTGACATTGAATGTAAACAGGCTGGTGCTGGCTCCGACTGCGCGGAGCGTTGTTGTCAGGACATAGAGACGGGTAAAGCTGCACAGCTAATTATAGACAAAAAGGACACCGCTAGATCGTTTGGCCAAAGAGAAAGGTACTTCAATGCAGAATGGTACAAAAATAGAAAGTGGTTAATTTTTTGCAAAACCAGGAAGCGAGCCGTCTGTGAAATATGCAGATTTGCTGCTGTCAAACAGCTTGTAACTTTCTCCAAATGTGGAGATGATAACTGGGAAAAGTGCCCAAGCCTCCTAAACAGCCATGAAAAGTCTCACTTTCACAAAGAGTGTGTCCAAAAAAAGTGCGCTTACTTCAGTCAAGCACCAGTCAATATTCAGCTTGTCAACCAAGAGCGCATTGAGCAAGAGAAAAGAAGGGATGGAATGATGGAGCAACTGCTCTGTCTGCAGTTTCTAGCCCGACAGGGACTGGTGATCAGAGGGCATACCGATAAGGAGAGCAAAACCCCACTCTGAAAAGCTTCATGCTCACCGGGAAATATGCATCACACGAGACAATCAATGAACTTACACACATTCACACACACACTAACACACACACACACTTTTTGGCCCCCGCACTTCTGAAATGAATCCGGCACCCGTGCAGTGTGGTGAAATTTATTTCATTGCTAGTTGTTCTCAGGGGTTGGCAACAGAGAGCCAAGCTCAGTTAGATGGCCTGGCGTCACTACTGATTTCTGATAAGGCTATCAAAGAACGCAAAGTCAATACTTGTGTCCTTGCGGGAAAAGCTTCTCCCTAAGTTGTCCCGGAGAGAACAAATTTCTCAAGAAAGTGAGCACAGAGAAGCATCCTAATAGTTTGAGATGGGCCGTGCGCGTGACGTTGTCAAGACACACAGCTGGTCATTTTCCCATCTGTTTCACTCGGCTCTGTACCAGTGTTTCCCCTACATGCAATCTACCATGGTGCCTCGCCAAGATCATTGCACACATGCTACACTTTTCATGGTTTCTTTAACCAGCAGGCGTTATATTTGCTGTTAACATAGCAGTAAAGTTGACTTGATCTTAAGTGTATTCTGAGTCTGAGTCACATTTACTAACAGTCATTTTCTGACTTCGTAACACATGTTTTGAGGTGAGATCCCTTATTGTTTTAATAAATAAATACTTCTTCCTGGGGGAGGATGTCCCTACAGAACCCCCCTACATGACATGGCATTGTACCTACCAAATAAAATATAGGGAAAACACTGTTCTGTACTATAAACTGTTGCTGTTTGCACGTGATGTGTCGTTCTCGCTGAATGAATCTTGGGATTTGCGTTCTCGTTGGCCAAGTCACCATCCAATGCATCCTCGTTTGGCAAGTAAACGTCTGGGATATTTTTTTTTCCTCCTTCCTTTTGTTTTGGAATTGTGAAATATTACGTGTGACATGTCATGGAGGACACAAGAACAAACAAGAACGCATTTATTCAGAAAGTACCTTAATCTAAGGGCTGCTGATTTTTGTGAAGCAGTATGCTCTCAGCTTGCAAGTTGAAGGTGCATCCGCCCTCATATCACAGAAAGGCAGATATAGCTACTGTTTCTGGATTTTTATGTCAGAGCCAGAGAGATAGAAGAAATGGATTTCTTGTTCTCAGCCATTTGACATGCTGTGCGTTTGGTGGGCAATGGCATTAACAGTTGAGCAAGAGGAGAAAATTCCCACACGCAAAAGCAATGACATACTCATGACATGAAACACACATCTCCTGTGATAAGATGAGGACAGCCAGTCAGAACACTCTTGAAATGTAAATCTCTCTTATGCAAGACATTACTGGTAATGTCACAAAGTGTATGTGATGCTGTGTGTGTCAGCATGTATCCCCCCCTCCACTCTTTTTCCCAGCCAGTAATTGCTATGACACTGATGTCTGGCCACAGGGCAGAGCTGATATTTACACACTGCAATCAAGGTGTTGAGGTGAGACTGATTGAATTACTCAGTAATGATCACAAGCACAGGAGCTAAATATGATGAGTCAAACAGTGCTGCCTCTATTCTCTCGCACGGCTTTTAATTGTGAATCATAAATATCGCACATGCACCCTGGGATACGTTTCCACAGAGAACATACAGCACCTGCTCATGTGCTCTATTATCCAGGCAGTTACATTTAATGGTGCTGAATGTCAGGCATGGCTGAAATCAGGTATAAGAGAAGGGGGGATAAATGAAAGAAAAGAATGGATTATGATTGCATAGGAGTACAGAGAGTAACAGAGCGAAAGTAGTCATTATATTACATTTCCAGCACAGCAGTACAGTGGTGCTGAGGGCCAGCATTATTCAGCTTGTCACTCTTCACTGCTAGGAGTTGGTATGAGTGTGTGTGTGTGTGTACGTACACACGTGTGTACCTGTGTGGGTGTGCATGGGCGAGATTGCGTGCACACTCGCGAAAGCTTCTGAGCCTCTGAAAGCAGGCTAAAGGGTTATTTTGACAGTGGAGTCGAGCGTAGAAGAATGGAACGCTTGGCCAGCGTGTCAGGGATCACTCTTAATTACCTTCAATCTGAGCACCACTATTTGTTTCACAGGCTAACAATTTCGACGGGGATTAAGCACTTGGCTATGTGCTTATTAGCCCGCTGGCACTCCCTGGGTATCCCAGAGCAGACCTCAGACAAGCAGGCATCAACCAGGGTGGCGGCATTGTTGTTTTCACCTCAACCCCATCCCTCTCCTCACTCCCACTCCCGCTCCCTCTTCATCCAGGCGTGTTGGGATGCATGGTAAGATGGACGATTTCCTGACAAAGAGTGCAGGGAGTTCGAGGAATGTACCCACGCAGGACTTTTATCTCACTTTTATGAGTCACGGTCACAGGCAACAGAGATACACGTGGAATCTATAAAAAGGTTAAAACTTTTTAAAACCCGCTTCTCTCATCACGTCTCACGGGAGACTTGCAGACTAGACTGATGAGTCACCATTGTTGAATTACAGCTTTATGATCTAGAGATCGCACTGGCACTCATATTGGTACAGATTAGCAGGGTAGTCAGTCTGTCAATCCAGGGGTCTCACAACCTTCTTAACCCTGGCTCTTCAGTCTCATGATGGTGGCTCAATTTTAAAGCAGGCTACATCGCCATGGTAACTTTGGCTGTACTGTCAGTACCCCTCTGCTTACCCTGATGGTTTATTAGATCGGAGATATAATTCATGTTTCCAGGCCATTTTCCCACACAGCACACATTAGTTGGCTATAGTTATCAATAATGAATGGAATTCACTGTTGTATATTAACTGTGACTATGACTCCCGACAGTGATTGGTGTGATAGACTGTGATAAGCCAGTTTCCTTACACATTTACACTATCTGCAATTTAACTCCAGCAATCCTCTCTAGTGTCGTCAACAACAACAACTTTTTGTTGTTAGTCGCTAGTCGTCCTTTTCTTTTCTATACTTCCCATTTTTACAGTCGACTTAACATGTTGAAATTGTCAGCAGCGCATGTTTACATTATATTCTACTTTATTGCTTTTATTGTTTTATTATTTTATTTTTATTGCTTATTTTTATATTCTAGTTTTGTGCTTATATTCAATTTCCTTTTCCCCACTGAATCATGTTACTTTTGGCCTAATGTCCCCCAGGGGATCAATAAAGTCTAATCTTATCTTAAATACGTCAGTCTGGCTCTGTCCATGTTGCATGTGACATCTTTTATGTGAACGCAATCGTAGCTGGTTCGCAAAATCTTGAGTTGACAGAGTGAGTAGATAACCAGCTTTGTGAGACCGGTTAGCCGGGATTGCCATTAATTGGCTAGCGACTTCCTTCATGAGACAGGCCCAAGGTGATGTGTGTATGCATGTGTGTTTTGTGTGGTGTGTGTGTGTGTGTATGTGTGCGCATGTGCACGTGTGACAGCATGATTCGAGGTGTGGGGTGGGGGTTGTAGGAGGGCTCGTTGAAGGTAATTGTCATTGGGTAGAAATTGTGGGTGTTGCAGTCACTGATGCACCGGAATCGGAGGGTAGTATGTCAAACTTTGCTGTTTTCCTTCCTCTGGCACCACAAAGGTCTTGGTGGAGGGAAGCCTGCAGCAGTCTTGCCTTGGAGTGGGAGGAGGCAGATGATGTGAAGAAGCTGTCAATGATGGATCTGGAGCATTGGACCGGGATTGTTTGTGACGTTGAGCTGTTGAAGTCGATGCAGGAAAAATATCCTCTGTTGGGTCTTCTTCATGAGATTGGAAGTGTTTTCATCCCATTTGTTTGAGTTGCAGATGGTGGTCCCCAGCAACTTCGACGAAGCAAGACAGGCAGGCTGGCAAAGATTAAACAAGGAAGTGCTAAAGCAATGGTCAAGGTAGCATCAGAACTGTTGGAGAAAGGCATGAGTTTAGATCATTTCCATTCACATATTTTCACTGACACGTCTCATTACAGAGCCAATAATCAATATGTTGAAAAAGACCTTCCTTAGATGTTTTTGAGATTGATTTTTGGCCCTTCATTGCCTCTATAGGACTGTATTGGAGAGCTGCGCACCCAGGCAAGCAAGACATAAGTAGCATTATAGTGAAGCAATTGGGAAAACAGGGTCCAAGTTGAAAATGACCAGTTATACTTTTAGTTCAATGTATATACAATAACTTCCATTCTGTAAGGCATTGTGAACACAATATATGTCAGGAAGGTAATATACTGGAGCGAGCCTTGCAATTGTAACTGGAAATGCTGCCCTGTCATCGTAGTTTCACATGCAGTTAATCTAAATTTGCTCGTATTGTCCCTCCGTTCTGTCCCTGGTCTGGAGTTAAACTTTCTCACCCCAGACCTACTATAGTATCTAATCTAATGTAATCTAATCTGCGAATACAAATAATTATGACATCCCATAAAACATATCTTGCATCAACACATAATGGCATTAACATATAATAAGATTTTCCGTCGATGTTTTGCTTCAGAAAGAAGGGTTGAGAAAAAAGACAAACATTTCCCCGTTCCCATTTAGTTCTTTGATTGAATTACTGCTGTGCTGTAGCCTAACCCTCAGGAGAGTTTATGGATTATCATGATTAGAAATAGAGAAACCAACTTCATGAAAACTGCTGCAACCGACTTAGCATAGTTAGAGGCAAGGATCTAAATTGTGTGGCTTAATTAAACAATCACCTCTTTTAATGCTTCTTTCCCTTTGATTGATTGCATACTATTTACCGCAAATTACCCGTTTCTATTTTCATATCTCCCAATTTTCCTTTCAAACAGGCATGAGATTGAGACAGAAGAAATGATGAATAAATAACAACCCATTTTATAATGTAACAGCTACCTGTATTCAGGCTCACATAGGTGGGTGTTAATAGACCAGTTGGCTCATGTCACCATCTATTAGTGCTTCTTGCAGAGAGGAGAACAGGGACACAACATGCATAATTCTCACCGTTTTGACTGCCAATATGCACTCCCATGGGACCGGTGGAGCTATTTTAATGGTGCAGTCACATTGTTGGCTAAGTACAGCAATTTTCAACTCTCAAGTGGGTTCATGTGTATAAATTTAGATAATTTAAAATGCAGATAAATATATTAATTTTGGGCCAAGTGCAGCAAAAAGTTTAACCCAGAAGAGAAGGTTGCCAACTGAAGCCAAGAGCTTTAGTAAACTAATAACTAATAATACTTTGATATGGAAAAAAAAGATTTCTCTGTTCAATAAATTCATTTAATTCATTTTATTGAATGAAAAGAAACATGCAATTAAAAATAAAATATATTGCACTATATATTGTGTTGACACAATATATTTTATTAAGAAAAAGTATGAATTGTTTGCTCGATATCAAGCAAAAGTTCTTTGCTTTGACACAATTAGTAGCCAAACAAATTGTGCAGTTTGATGGCTGATGGCACCTTAGGGGGATGAGGACAGAAGGGTGCTCTGTAGCTGCATCAGCTCACCATAGAGGGGGTGGGAGGTGTCTAGGATGGAGTTCAGTTTAGTCCTCATCCTACTGCCTCCAGGGATTCCCTGGCTTAGCCCATGGCAGAGTTAGCCTTTTTAGTCCTGCCTGCATCTCCTGCCTTGATGCTGCCTCCCTGACACACCACCGCAAGGAACAGTATGCCATCTACCACGGATTGGTACTAGGTGACATAGAACCAGGATGTACAGCGGATGGATGGATGTTTACATATATACAAGTAGGGAAGGGCAGCTTGTGAATGAATGGATGGTACATGTATACAGAGTTAAAGAGTGGTAATGGGTGAATGAATGTGAAAGGGGATGAAGTGGTTAAAGTGTCTGAAGTGCAGGGCAATGAATACGTGTGAAAGGGAACGAATACAGTGCAGAGTGCCAGGTGACAAGTGGTGAGGTCCTCACATACATCTCTTACATACATCGAAGGATCTGAACCTCCTCAAGGACAATATACTCTACTCTCTTATTCAATGCCTCTGTGATTTCAGTCTAGTCCAGATTGTTGTTGTTGTGAACCCCCAGGTACCTGTAGGATTGCGCCATATCCACCTCCTCGCCCTGGATGGTGACAATTGTCAGTAGCTTCTTGCTCCATTGCAAATCCACTGATGTTCAGCTGGTTGTTGAGCCACCCCAATGAAGATCTCCGTCAGAGTCCTGTACTCCTCCTCCTTGCCCTCACTTAACTGATGCATCACACAACAGAGGAGTCATCAGAGAAACTCTGGAGGTGGCATGACCCAGAGTTCAGTCTGAAATCTGATGTGTAGAGAATGAACAAGAAAGGTGAACGGTACAGTTTCCACATTGCACTCTGCAGCATGAAAATGAGAATAGAATAGAATAGAATAGAGCATCTTTATAGTTATGTTAAGTCCAATGTGTTTTTACCTCTTGCTGGAGTCTTTCCTATATTGGCACTGACTTTTTTATAGACTTAAGTATTGTTGAATGGATCAACTTGACTTCCAAGATTGGCCCCAAATGCCTCTCTGACAAAAGGTTTTGCTAAATGAACATTCAGTAACAATAGTAATGTATGGATGAAGAACAATCCTGGCATTTTCTGATGTTGTTATTTATACTCTTCAGTCTCTCGTTGCACCTTTGCAAGGTTGCAACTTATGTCACTCTTAGTCATTATTGCAGTTTCTTTACTTGTCACTCTTCTTTCCATCACTAATTGGTGTTTCTACAGAACCTGGACACGCTCCTCAAGGAATGGTGGACTGCAGGGCCGGAGCCCCATTGCTAGCGTGCGGCAACAGTCCAACAGGACAGCAGCAATCAAAGACAAAGTTGCAATAGTGTTTTCTCACAGGGCTTGTGTGATCACATACTAAAGCTACACTTCCTTCATACAGCAAACGTACTAAACGTTGTTGGTGTAGGCTGAAAATACACATAGCTCCACTAAGACGTGCAAAATGTCATGCAAATGTATTTTTTAACCATATCCCATACCTTTAGTTATGTAAAACACAATTTCATGAATGCATTGTATTGCTTAAATTATATGGTATAGCCGATCTGTGAGAGTAAGAGACAAAAAAGCAAAGTGGGCCATTAAAATCATCAAGAGTTTTGACCATTGAATCGTATCTCCATGTGAAATTTTAATCTCAACTGTGAACACATCTATTTCATCCCCTCTTTCAGTTCCTCTCTCTCCCTTGCTCCCTTTCACATGGACACAATGAGGCTTGTGAAGAAATAGATTTCTTCATTTTTTTTTTTTTTTTAGCATTATTATTTTCCCCATGTCTCTTCAAAGCAAGCTGTTCAGACATATCCAATGGCGTAATAGGCTTATTGTGTGAGCCCACCAAGGTGGTGATTTCTATTTCTGGGTCTTCCTGTGAAATTCACGTTCATTAACCAGAGACCTAATGTTCTTTGAGGTTTTAGAAAAACAAGTGGCTTTCACTGAATAGCACCAGGCAAGCTGGGAGAACATGCCAGACTATAAATTGGGCAAGCTGGGTATGAATAATCCATACACTTTCATATAAATTCTCATTATATTTTCATTATGATATCCATATGAAAAGCAATAACAGACACATTTAATATAAAACATGCAATGCTATTGTATTGTATTGTAGAAACAAAAGTTTGTATCCTCCGCACATTGCTTAACTGTAATGGCAGATAAGAGGCCATTAAATGTTTGGAAAGTGGCTTTAATCAATTTGGCCTACAATTACCCATTAACAAATGGGCTTTTAAATGTTAATGTGTGTATTGGCAGGAGGGTGACGGCTCACTGAATGTTGTGAGTGATTGTCCTGAATGTGTGTGGGAGTACAGCCCTTCCTTATTTTGGTTTATGCTAGTTCTGGAGCTGTATAAAAAAAAAAAGTCTGATCACTTCGTTTGACTCTGAACTGCATGCAGATTGCTGCACGTTTTGTTATGTGAGGAAAGTATTCATTTATTTCTGTGGCAAGGGAAGGCAACAAAAAAATCATGCGAAATTGAAATGTTGTGAGTCACTGTGTCATTGCTTGTTGGTCTTCCTTGTTGGTCTCACAACAGGGACGTGGCTGACCAAGGACACTCCTAGCCTTTTGGGGGTCTTAAAGCAATACACAAAACATAGACACCAAAATCATCCCTAAGTGTCCAGTGGACCGTTTTCTGTGGTACTCCATGCAAACACTTTTGAGTGATAGTAGGCAACTAGCATCATCTCAAAAGTGAGAAAATGAAAAGTTATTACAGCTTTAAAGCTAAATGGTAATTAAATGATAAGCAGATAAGTCTGGGAGACAATGGGAGCAAAGCAATGGGAGACAGCTAAAAATAACTGTGCAGCCAGTGAATGCCTGGTTGCTCACCTGAAATACTTCTAAAAGTAAACCTGGCTAACTAACATCAGCTCTGCTGCTATTTTACAAATTTAGCGAATCTACAGGCCATACAGGTCAGTCTTTGTACGAATGCTAGTGGCCCATACTGTGACTCAACACAATGCATGCTAAAGTGTTGGAGCACCACAGTGAACAGTCTACTGGGGACAATGGATGATTTTGGTGTCTATGTTCTTAACTAATGGGACAATATCCCCAAAACTTGGTGTTTTGCTTTAAGATAAATCCAGAATCTGCTTAGTTCCCAGCATGTGTGACAGAATCAAACATTTCATTTATTTTGGTTTGGTTTATGCCAGCTCTGGGGCTATGAACAGCAAATCATAAAACTGTATAGCAGACACATATTGGTATTTATAGTAAGTGTAACAGTTTTTTTTTTCTAAACTGGTTTATGATGGTACATAAGAGCATTATTATCTACAACGTATTATCATAGAATGTGTGAAAATAGCCTTTATTCACATCCGTCCCAGACCAGAAACCAATCAGAGCAGAAACATAGCAGCTCGCCAGCAGGAGGCGCATTTGCACGTTTCGATGCAACAGCTCACGTCCTTCACTCCGTTTCTGAGTATGGTGCAGGAAGGCAGCGAGTCCGGGAAGCAACGTTTGAGACTCGGCCCGGTGACCCAGGTTTGGGGCGTCGCCTTCCCTGCACGTGGACCAATCGGAGTCCACGGTGAAACTTTGTAAACAACTCTTACACGTTGTTTTAAAGCTCGTCGGGTCTATTTACTACGACATGCCGCGTCGCTGCGCAGCCAACTGAGCCAAAGTGGCAGACCCGGTAAGACAGCGCTGTGTTTTTCTGACGCAATTTATATCGTTAATGTGAAGCGTGTGTGTGTGTGTGTGTATGTGAGAGAGAGTGTGTGAATAGCGTGTGTGTGTGTGTGTGTGCGCGCGCGCGTGTTTTCTCGTGACTTGTAGTAGTCAGTCACGTAAGTCAAAGTTCCCTTATGAAAATAACTAATCCCATAGCAAATAAGAAGAATGTTACTATACAAATATGATATAAAACTATACGTTGCTATTATAGGAGTGTTGTAGGAATGTTATAGTGACACCATAAGTGATTAAAACATCTCTTAAAGTAGGACAAAGTCGCTGTAAACTAGCTATTTAGTACCACAGACACATTATGGGTCCCTACAGGAATGCTACTGTGTTAATTGTTTTTATTTGGCTGTTACTCCAGTTGAAAGGTAACACCATCTTTGTAAATTCATAGACGCGTCAAAAAAAAAAAACTCGTATCTCAGGGTTGCCTGCTCGCTTGACTGGATGAGACCTTGTGAATTGTGCTGATGGATGGCATAATGCTTGATAGAAAGTGACTGCTGATAATTCCTGTGAAGAGAAATATTTTAGGAGCTATATATATTCAGCCTCGTCTATAAGGCGGTATGTGTATTGTGTCAGCACAGGATATTAAATCAGACAGAGATTGGAGATTGGTATAGTGACCTAGTCTCCTCATATGGACGCTGTTTTGACTCTGACAGTGTAAATAGAG
>OOFE01040352.1:0-11477 GCA_900323365.1 Monocentris japonica | reverse complement strand
TGTGGCTGTCCTGGTCGTACCCTTCCTTCCGTGAATGTGCAGCTCTTCTTCCTCGTTGTGTGGTGGAATCTGCACAGAACACTTCTGTGTGTGTGTGTGTGTGCATGTGTGTGTGCATGTATGTGAGCAGAGAGATGAGTTACACCTCTTTTCTATTGAAGACATGAGGGCAGTTCACATGCCAAGCATGCTTTTTGTCCTGCTTGTCAGAGGTTGATGCTCAGCGCTTCAGTCCTGTCCAAGGATCAGATGTGTTCAAGAGAGATACTTGTCACACGAGGCGATGGATCTGTCAATCACCGACTGACACCTCAAGGAATCTTATTCTCTCTGAGTGGTCCGAGACAAAAAACTGCAGCAAAGCCTCCACTGTACTGGGTATGAAAGTACAGAAAAGAGAACGTTCCAGTTCTAGTTCCTTACTTTTATAGTGGCCAAACAAAAAGATTTCTTACACACATTATTGTGCTTGTTCTACTGCTTTCCTTTATTGCAAGCTGCTGCAGTTTTTGTCACAACTACATTCACTGGACCACTGTGAGTTTGTAATTGTAATGTTCCATCACTGTTCAGCTGGTGTTAAGATATTAAGTATTATAGTTCTTATGTACCACAGAGCAGAGAACTGTATACTATTTCTACCCACTTGTAAAGACTTGACCGTAGAGCAATATTATATGAATAAGACATTTCTGCCCAAAATGTGCTATTTCATAACTCCTAGGTCATGCTGTAGTTTGCCTCGCAGCTAACTTGAATCTTATTCGTGACACTGCTTTTATCCCGACAGTTCTTCAGTCTGAAATTTTCCACTCCTGCCTGTCCTTATTCTGGGGCTTAACTCCCGGTATCGCTATGTCATTCATTTGCCTTGCCCATATGCTAGCCAGAAGAAATCCTAAAAGCCTTCTTTTTCTATCCTCCACTCTCTTCTACTGTATTGCTCTCCCTTTTTCAGCCGCACACGAATGACCTGTCACTCTGCATTATCAGTGCTGGGGAGTGTTGATAGAGAGCTGGGACAGAGCGGCATTAAAATATTAGCTAGCCTTGAGAGAGGAGAGGAGGTGAAAAAGGATGAGGAGGGAAGGTGAAAGAAATGATGGACACTGGGAGAAGAAGGAGAGCGACAGACTCGGGTCAGCGCTGTCTCTGCCCGGGGTTGATGGAAACGACATTAGACTCATCTAATCGCCGCTGAGTGCCCTCTTTCAGCTTCAAGGGGCTGGATTGGATAAAAAGATTACAGTTATTATTGCGGGGGAGACTTGCTGGTTTGGTATCAGTGTGAGAATAATAGAGGATAAATAGCAGTCATTAAGATGAGAAAATGGAATGGCCGCAAGAGTTATAGATAAAGCAACAATACCCATGTGATCAATAGAGTTTATGATGACACCCAATGTGGCGAGTATCATTACAGGTTGGGCTGAGAGAGACTATTATCCTCAGCCCACAGGTTTTTCTAGAAAAGCTTTTCTCAAATTGCAGACAGTAATCAGAGAAAATAAGGGCCCGTGTCTCAATGCAATAATCACACAACAATACAATAAAAACCAAGGCAAAAAAAAAAAAACTTCAACAAAATAAAGCTCTATCCACATTAAAGCAATTTCCAAAGTAAAACGCTGTGTCCCGAGAAGAAGTCACCCACTTGATGCCAAGTTCCTACGTGAGTCACATGGTCTTATGCCAGTATGTACTGTATCAGGTGAGGGAACATGTTACCTTGCCTGTGCAAACCAAAGCCTGCAGTGAGCTGTAAGGGCTTTGATACTGTGTACCCAGAGCAATTCTCACACTCTTGCTCAGTGCAGGCCTTTGCTCCAGTGTTAACCCCCCCCCCACCAAGGCAAGCTGACAGCTTTGTGTCTTTCAACTGCCGGGATAAATCACCATGAAACACCTCCTGTTGTCACCACGGCAACGCCTTGTATTTTCAAGGCAACACCCTACCTTTGCGTAGCGATGTGTCTGGAGTGCCAAAGTCCATTAGGCTGGATATCTCTGTCGGGTAGCACATGTCTGTCACTGCTGACTTCTGCCTGTGATGCATGGATGGATCTGTAAGGGGGAGAAACCTGTTAATAATTGTAATTGCATCGAGGTAAATGAATCAGATGTTTCTTAAGTCCCATACTGATGGATGAATGGTTTGTGTGTGTGTGTGTGTGTGTGGCATGCTTTGACAGCAGATGATTCATTCTGACATGATGTCACTTCAACACACACTCCTGAGATGCTTTCAGACACTTGGCAAATATCAACTGCAACAGTTGACTGCAGCCCGACTCGCCAGCCACTTACTTCACAGGAATAATGCACAGAGTGTATTGGTCAAGAACTACGCTTGCTTGTTTCACTATCATACGACGCGATCCTTTCATTCCCTTATTTTGGATCAGTTTCATTTTTTTCAAAACCTTTTCACTCTTCCCATTGTTGCTATTGACGCCTCAAATTGATTCTGCCCATCTGTGTGACTGCACAAATATCCTGTCGAGCTGCTCTATACAGTCGGCCAATAGCACTGGCCGAGCTCTTCTTTGTGTGATGAGCTCCACTGGCTGAGGCTCATCTGCTCCTTGCTCTTCATTTTCTCTGTCTCCACTTAGAAAGTCACGAGTTCAAGCAGAGAACAGGGGAAGGCACCAGCTAGCTCTCTCCACATCCTTCTTTTCTTTCACCTCCTTTCCCCAAGGTTTCAATTCAGTGTGTACAGTATGAAGAGAAATAAAAAAATAATAATAATGATGAGTGGAGGCAGCAATATCCCCCATTGTTCCAGGGAGTCATTTTGTGGAGCAGACACCAAACCATAAAAACTGAAATCATTTCTTCTGAAGAGGACTGCGGGTGCTACTCTATTGATCTGACATCTTCTCACAAAAAGTAATTCTGCAGATCTTCAGAAATATGCCATTTCCTGGTTATAGCTGTGGTATCTCATGCCACTATGTCATGAACATCAATGCAAATCCATTTCTTAAGAGATTTTATTTCTTCTTCTTGAGTTATTTTGGTCAAAATTGTTAATAAGAAGCAAACAAGAAACTGGCCTGTCATTTTTCTAGTGTAGCCATATGCCTCGCCGATGAGTACAGCAGTAAGCATCTACCCATAGGCCTCTATTCCAGCACCATCTGCACTACCACTCTTGCTGAACAATGTTCTCACACTTCTCTCCTAATCTGCAGGTTTTGACAGTTTCAATTTCATGACCGTATGGTATTTCCCTAGATCACTGACCTTCCCCCTCCCCTTTCCCCCCCCCCTGCTTCCTCGTGTCCTGTCCAGAGGTTTTTAGGTGTTGTACGGCTGACCTTTTCTTGGTCTTTAAAATGGAGATTGGACAGCAGGATGCCCACAGGCAGGCTCATGCTGGGCAGCTCTATGGCTGTGTTACTTAGCAAACACAATAATGAGAAAGAGAGAGAGAGAGACCAAGACAGAGAGAGAGAGAGAGAGAGGTTGAGCCTGCTGGCAATGGAACAAATTCACAGGGGATCTATTCCAGCACTAAGCTGAAGGAGCTGGCTCTTAGTAAATAAACATGTCAATTAATACACAAATGGAAGGAAAATTAATTGAGCCTTTGTTTAAAAACCGTTTTCATCTGAATTGAGAGGTCGACCAAACGAGCAAAATGAACAACGATATACGTTATTGATTATGACAGTGTGCCTTGGATTGTGTGTGTGCACACGCATGCTTCATATTATAACAAGCTTTGCCGCAGCACTTCAATGGATTCCATTTGTCTGAACATTTCACTGGTTTAAACGACCTCCTGGTTCCCGGGAGGGTTTTGATTAGCCAGATTCTATTGTATGCCACAGAGAAAAACACGCTTTGTCATTGTGTCTGCGTTAGCGGTGCAAAGGTATGTGAATGTGCGCTGGAGAGAATATCCTGAGGAATGAGCCGTATATCAGCCACCTCATTTCTGCGCGGTCAAACCTCTGCTGTGAGAGGTTAAAGGTTGTGGAAATAATGAGGCAGAGCTGTGGCGGGCTGTCGCCAACCTAAATGACCAGCCCAGGTTGGTGGGCACCACAGGAGCACAAACAACAGGCTATTGACTCTCAAGCACAACAACTATTTGCGGCTTCATCTTTTCTTCCCTCTGTTCCTCCACTGAACACAACATATGAATGAAATAATCCTTTGTAAGTTCAGTAAAGATTCATTAGGCTCGTTCTTATAGCATGGCATTTCTTATTAAAGCTTTATGACGGACCTTTTTGAAATTAACAAGGGACTTCCTTGCCAGCGACAGGGGGGAAAGACCGCCCAGACAGCATCACAAGGGGAAGCGCTCATGGGATATTAATGAGATTTTGCTGATAGCATATGACTGCAGAAAGTGTGTCTCTGCAACTAGAGGCTATTCAGACCGCTACAACAAACTGAAATGCTTTTGCAGAAATCGACCTTTTTTCAAATCTCAGCAATAATTGAGACATCTTTTTAAATGACCTCTGAACAATTCAACTATTATGTAAGCTGTCCTTTTGTGTCCTGTCGCCGTCCAGCTAGCATACTCAACCGAAGAGCACAGAGGGCTATATAACCTTACAAGCAAATCACGGAAAGAGGAGAGAAACGAGGAGGCAACTATCAGTGGTTTGCAGACAGCTCATCTTTGCCTCCGCTCAGCAAACCCTTAATTACACTGGCATTCAGTCTCTCATGTAGCAGACACATTCACTCCTATATCAATCATCGCACAGGAAAGGGAGAGGACAATCTCAGACTCATAATGCCCTGAAATACCCTCCTGCTGAGTGCAATAACTTGGTTGCATGTGTAGTATCATTCTGACTGACTGAGGCAAACTGGTGCAGACACTGATTATAACACGTCACTTGCAGTTATTTAATGATGATTGGAAACATGCTGCAATTTCCAGGACATCCATTTGGAGTAAAAGTGCAGGCCAGCTTTGAATGTTGGTTATCAGAGTCATTACACAACTACAGGCCCCTGCCCCGAACCTTTCATTAACTATGGCACCTAGCTGGGCCACATCAAGAAAGGGGCACTTCAAAATAAAGCTGACCGACTATGTGTCTTACACATAATTTGCCCTTCAAGTGATGTTATCGGAGGACATTTATTAAGGCTTGTGGTATAAAATAAAAGTATAGCGCAGCCCAAAGCCTCAGTGACAGATACCGATGGGAAATTATAACGTACACGTTAATTGCTTGTTTTATGTGCTTAAGAGAGTGATTGGGGTTTCAGAAGAGAAATGTTAGAAGTATTACAACAAAAGTAAAGGAGTTAAAACTGTGGGCAAAATCTTTAAAGGATAACTATAACTAGGATAAAACAGAGTTCAGCTGTTTTATAGGTTAAAAGCCTCTGTAATAATACTAAAATATAAACCCCCAAAGAATTTAACCATTTTCTGTGGAAAAATCGTTTGCAGTAATTGTTCCCCGTTGGGATGACAATAAGTATTGTGTTCAAATTTCTATTATTTCCACTCATGCATTTAAATTGGCATGGTACAATGTGAGAAGAATTTGAAAACGCTATCTAAATGGAATTTCACAGTAATGCCAATAAATTAACAACACTAAATGATTGCATGCCTTTGGGTTTCTAACCTTTGGCACAAGACTGAGCCAGAAAACCAGCCTCATTCTCCTGGCCCGCCTGGTTAAAACAGACAATAGACTGCAGGCTGGTTGAGATACTGGGTGTTTAAATATTGTCAAAGGGGCACAACTTATCTCTGACCCTTACCCTCACAGGCTCCTCGCAGTACTTTATCAGGCAGGGACACATGGAGCTCAAATCCCAGCCTGGAGACATGCTGACATGGCACTCCCAAACAACTATGCAGCAGTTAGCTCCATTAACAGGTATAATTAACAGCCTTTGATACAAACGGCAATGCTGGATTCAAAATGTGTCTCCCGTGTGATGGGGCATGAGCTGAAAGCAGGAAATGGCACCAAGAAATATCTTGAATTGTGTAAAACAAGAAATGTGCCTGTAAAAAATGTGTCCAATAGTTATTTAATAGGTGAATGCAAACTTTTCTTTGCATTCAACACACTCCTCACCCCATAAGTAAAGAAATAGACAGACTTCTCCTCAGGGACAGATTGAAACTATATGAGGTATATGAAAGGTTGTGGCTGTCACATCTCTATGATACAACCCAAACATGCAGCCAGCACACTGCAGCAAAATGCCATTCCTCTGACATTATGCTTTGCCTGGAGCTGAAAACCTACTGTCTATTAATCTGTGTTCATAATCGTAGGTGACACAGTGAATCAATAGTTCCAGTGCTCACAGAGCATTAGCCCTGAAAGGCTGCTTCAAGGCTACTGTGATCCACAGCCTCTGGATGCTGTCAGTATAGTGGCGTTGAGAGCAGCAACAGCAGCCTGCCCCGAGGAAACATGCGCAAAAAAAGGCCCCTCCAGGGACACATTCATTACATCAATGACGAAAAATCGCTTGAAGAAGATGAGTGTCCAGGGTTACCGATGTTACGGCTAGTGCTGCTCAGCTCAGCAGTCCGTGGTTTTGTTGCGTTTCTCTCGCTCTAATGATGTCAGTGCGAAAGGACAAAAGAGGGAATAACTGTTGTTGAAAACCGTGTTGGGAGGTGGAGGATCCCAATACACCTTGGCAGACCTTGGAAAATCCTATTCAGTATTCTTGTGCTGAAATTGCACGTTCCCTATTCTGTTATGGAGCTTTATTCGTGTCAATTTATGAAGAAACTGAATAATATTAAATTTATATACATTTAATTACATATTGATGACATTTTACAACAGAATGGGGCCGCCTAAAGCACAGCAGACTGATAGGAGAGGCAAATATCTTTTGATCAGCATTAAATGTGAGTAGATAGAGGCAGTAGTGAATGAGGGATCAGCCCTGTGATTAAACAGCATCATTAAGCTGCTGGCAAAACAGCTCAAGGAGTGAAGAAAGCCTCCATTTATTATTTATAACAATACCATCAGGAAAACAAGTCCGTAACGACGTGGCGAGATGATTTGAGCTGATGAAGTCAACTGGAGACCCGTCCAGTCAGGCACCCTTCCCTAGCGGCTGATTCGATGATCTGTTCTGGCTGGTGAAGAATCATAGTGGGGCTGACCCGCCAAACTGAGGGGAGAAGGGACTAGAGCTTAACGATAAGCAATCTGGGGGAGTGATAAAAAAAAAAAAAAAGCTGATCATCCTCCATGCTGGCTGCTGTATTGATGTAGGACAATCCTTCAAGCATTCGTAATCATTATCATTGAAGCTCAACCAGTGAGAAATCTGAAATCTATTATGGCCTGGATAATGGATGTGATGGGTGGGATTATCTACTGTCAGTTGTGCACTTGTTAATCCAACACAGCCTGTTTGAAGAGGACTGCCATGAGCTTGGGGCTGGGTTGCGTTAGCCAGGGGCTGACATGGGCATAGTGGTGGAGAACAAATTCATACCTTCAGACGGGAGACTAGGTTTGAGACACAGGCTCTGTGCACAGCAAGAGACCTTTTTATAACAGCATACATAAACCCAAAGTACATTGCACTATTGTGCCGCCATGTGAAAATGAGATTGACCTTAATAGAAATGAAAGGAAATGAATTAAAGAAGCAGCAGATGCAGTTATTTATATACGATCAGTCACAAAAGCTGTAATTGCTTTTTATGAGTCACAGGATGGAAAACAGCGTAACATACATACACAAATATGAGTAGATACACACACACACACACACACACACACACACATTGGCTCATATGGTTGATACTGTGGGTCACAGCTGGGCTGGTCCCTCATCACCATGACCCGAAGGCTTTGCCGGACTGGGAGAGCAAGATGAGGGCGGATTTAAAGTGAAGATTAAGCAGGAAAATCTGCCCAGGAGAAATCCAGCACTGACACGGCTAAAAAAAAATCCTCCAGCTCCTTGTGCCAAGGCCTCTCCTGCCTTCGGTAAAAGCTGTGATGACGGCAGCATCGCGGCTCGACTCTTTAATATTCTCAGAGTGTGCGGGGACATTTGGTAAATGTGAGATGTTTTGCTGACCTCCATCCCCTCGGCCTGCAAACTGATTAGTGTCCTTGTCACACATGCCAGTCCTGCCACGCCCATCCCAGCTGCCTCTAAACCCAACAGGTTCCCCACAGGACCCCTCCTCTCTGGACAGCTGGATTGACTGGGCATCATCACTGCCCTGTTTGAGCATCAGGACCCGACCAGAGGGAGAGAGAGAGAGGTGGAGATGGAGTTCATGAGTGGTCTTGATTGCAATTAGTGGAGAAGACTTACCTATGCCTTTGAAAATGTCATACATAGCATAGCAACAGTGATGCACCTTGGCTGAACAAGATCCCATATACCTTGCAAGGTTCTAGGGAACCTTTTTCGCTAGTACTGCTCATAACATCCCAGTGAATTAATGGCGGTTTACCAAGGGAAAGGCGTGTTTGTTTGGAAAGGAGAAACGATCTCTACAAAAACAAGACTACAATGGAAGATTGAAGGGCACCGAAGGGACTGCAGAGCCGCGTCTCCAGGGGAAACTGGCGGTACTCAGCAGGCTGAATAATACAACACAGTAACAAAGCCTCCCGGAGTCAGTGGTGGGTGTAACACAGAGAGAGCGTCTTTCTTGTTTGGGGTTCCTACAATAGTGATACTAGTGTGTGAGGCATAGTTTGAAGGGCTGACCAAGTGAGCAGCTGGGTAAAGGAGTGAATAATAGAACTAAGACGAGCATGTTCGCTGGGCCCAGACGAGCCAGCCATCGATGGGAAGGATGGAAATCACCCGTGCAGGAACCAGCACTGTCAGCTGCACCAGCCGACGCACTCTCTTCAAACAGAATCAAATATCATCAGCGATGTACAACAACTCAATACGGCAAAGCTTAGCTCACACCGGGCAACCAAATCTCAGCTGGGGGAGAAAATAACCCTCAAACCAGAAGCCAGTGTGTCTTATTGATCTGAAAGATGCTGTTGCACTGCGAGGTGTCCTACCAACTTCATTGTTATAAATAGTGCTTCCCCACTCGAGTTCCCATCACTGTCTATTGCGGTTGCTAATTGCAGGAGGAGACAAACGCCGCGCTGGCCCCTGGCCCTTCACGGTGAATGCGTGTCTCATGGCATTTCAACTAGAATCAGACATGATATAACAAAAGTGATTTCCTAAAAATGCTCCTCTGCTCTCTGGGAACCAACAACACTCGTCTGCAGCTGCTAGTCAAAATGTGCCATTTGCTGCAATGATTCTCCCCATGCGATCACAAAATGATTTTGTGGAGCCGCGAGATGATTTACGATACACGAAAAAATCTCGGTCTAATATTATCAGTATTATCACGTGACAAATTTGTGACAAATGCCTTGTTCTTGTGAAATAATTGTTTTTCCAATAATTGATCAAGTAAAACTGGTTGAAACTGAGCTGAACTGAGCCCTATACTTTGCAGAGTGGGTGAGAGAGGCTGTGGTCTGGCCGGGGTGACATCCATATCAACATCTGCCAGTGTAAGGTCCACCGGGGGCACGACAGGCCTAAATGCTCCAGTCTGCCCACGAGCTACCTCATAGCGTAATGGAGAGTCCTAATGGGATTGCTGATTGCTGTGTCTCATGCACAGAGAGGCAAATGAGGGCAACATCTATCCAGGATCGATACCCGAGGCGTGGAGTGAATACATCATCTCTATTTACTAACTGCATCGATGTACTTTGGCGGCTGGGAGGGTTGAGCATCATATACCACCGCTGTCAATCAACGTGAGGCTCATTGTAGCGAGTGGGGCATGGCCAGAGGAGGAGAGAGGCCTGAGAAACACTGAGATTAATGCAGGAGCCTTCACACTCAGCTCCCACCGGTCGTTACTCATGTGGCGGCGCTAGAATTATGTGATAAGCTTTGATAGGGAAGGGGACATATGAGTGTGTGAAATACAATACAAATAGTGAAGCCATTTTCTTATCCTCGGAGGGAGAAATATATCAAACAGAATTATACCCCTCCAGTGAGGTGATAAATTACCCATTGTGGTGGCAGGTTTTACTGTAATGGTGGAAGAGCTATCCAAATCATGACTTCTGCAAGCTGCTAGCGTTACAATAGACGCACAACTCTTTAAGGTCACTGCCTTCTTCTCGCAAGACCTTAGCGTTGTGCAGGAACCTGAATCAGCTCTTCGCTCAGGATGAGTAATGTCTCAGAGCAGAGCCACTCTTGAGAGGAGAGCTGACCACTTGCTCCTCTCCTCCCACATCAGGGAGCAGCTAAAGGATGTGTTTCGGCACACATCGGGGCTGCAGCCTCTACCTCTACGAGAGGCTGTAATTAGTGGGATGGAAGCGGCGGTGCTAATTACCGTCTCGGTTAGGTTTTCAGAAACTTGGGCTGTCAAGACCCCCGATTACCCACAGTGCTTCACACACACGTACACACACGTACACACACACACACCATAAACTATCTGGGTTGCTCTGCTCATTACAGTACACATCTCCCACATGCCAGTTACCGCAGAGGTCCGTGTCTGCCGTTAACATTACGCTATCCACGGCGATGACGATCAGGTCGTCGTCGAGGTGGTAGAGCTTGTTTAAGTTGGATGCAATTAACGGACCCAACGCAGGTCAGTGGCGAGGGATGAAAAAATGTGAAGAAGGTTGAACTTTTCACATGCAAGTTGCAAGTGTGATGGAGCCTTCTGAACAGACGTCGGCACAACTTCCCCAGAAACTGTCAGGATAACAGTCTGACGCAAGAGTTTCTGAAGAAAAAAAAATCAGTACCTGTATTTCATTGTTCAATATTTCTGAAATGAAGAATCTCATATAGTCAGCCAAGGTCTTAATCTATTATCTAGTATCTATTATCTAGTTTCTATTATCTATTATCTAGTATCTATTATCTATTATCTATTATCTAGTATCTATTATCTATTATCTATTATCTATTATCTAGTATCTATTATCTAGTATCTAGTATCTATTATCTATTATCTAGTATCTATTATCTAGTATCTATTATCTATTATCTATTATCTAGTATCTAGTATCTAGTATCTATTATCTAGTATCTAGTATCTATTATCTAGTATCTAGTATCTAGTATCTATTATCTAGTATCTAGTATCTAGTATCTATTATCTATTATCTAGTATCTAGTATCTAGTATCTAGTATCTAGTATCTAGTATCTATTATCTATTATCTAGTATCTAGTATCTAGTATCTATTATCTAGTATCTATTATCTAGTATCTATTATCTATTATCTAGTATCTAGTATCTATTATCTATTATCTAGTATCTAGTATCTATTATCTATTATCTATTATTTATTATCTATTATCTATTATCTATTATCTAGTATCTAGTATCTATTATCTATTATCTAGTATCTAGTATCTAGTATCTAGTATCTATTATCTAGTATCTAGTATCTAGTATCTATTATC
>OOFE01040350.1:0-10463 GCA_900323365.1 Monocentris japonica | reverse complement strand
CTCTCACAGAATCAAAGATACAGCTCCCCCTGAGGAACCCTGGGATCACCTCATACATGATGTCCTTCACCTGTTTTATTCCACCTTCCATGAACCTTGGTTCATACAATGTTTTGTTCTTATGTTTGAATTTTACATTTAAAAACAATGAAAGGTTTACGAACGGTTGTATTTCTACCTTAGGTGGAAACTTCCCTCACGCCTCCAACACCTCCCTGTATCTCTTTGGTATTCCTACCGTCATTGACCTTTTGCATCCCATATACCATCTGTTCTCTCCTATTCCTCCCAATATACTTTTTCAGAAACTCCTTCCACCCATAATTCCACCTTCCCACTGTATACTTTCGCACCATTTTTATTCTGATTGCTATCCTTTTTGTTTCTAAATCCATTAAATTTAGACCCCCCTCCCACCACTTCCCCACCGATGTTTTCTGAGCTATTTTCACCCCCTTCCCTTCCCATATAAATTCATGCATAATCTTGTTTAGCTCATTCATCACCCACTCTGGCATATCAAGTACGGTCATCACATACACACACACTGACAACAACAAACTATTAACCACCACTACTTTCCCTTTCAACCTCAACCTTATTTGTATAAATTGTATTTCTTGCACTCATTCTCTCCTTCTGCTGATTATTGAGTGAAAATATATATGAAATAATATAGTCTCTTTAAGGCTTGAATATTTACCAGCAATAATCTGATTCCTTAGACTATCAGGAATCATGGCAGCAGGAGACAGAAACGGAGTGCCAGTTGAGGGGGGCCGTGACAGCAGTTCCCAGGGTCGTACAGGGCATGATGTCACTTGGGAGACCAATGGGTTGAGCTATGGTGATGATGTCAAGGAATAGGAGGTCTGGTAGGAAGTAGCATGTTTTGATTTCCCTCTAGCGAGCAAATCCTGCTGTTTATGTTGACAATGGCAGATTTGATTTCTGAAAGTGTAGAGGACTGAAGCATCAGATGAGTTAGTCAGTGTCTTTTGATTTCTTAGCTGAGATGTTTGAGCGACTTGCTGGGCGCTTTTTTTCTGGTCCTTTGCCTTTACCATGAAAAGGCAACATCGATGCCTTCAGGACTTTTCTCTCCAACATCGTCGGAGGCTTTGTGATCCAGAAAAAAACTGGAGCAGTTGTTCTTGGCTCAAGCCTATTGAAGCTGCGATAATACAAGCATACAGTGCTTTGAGAATTCAAGTTACCAGCCAAGCGGGCACTCTGACGGGGGTTGTGGGGCATCGATTTCCTTCTCAGCCTGACAGGATGGCATGCCAGTAACAGGAATCAAGGAATCGGGGGCAGGTGGGATTACATCATCTTCAGAATCTGAGACAGCAGAGGACATAGTAACGGCGATTGCTAGCAGGTAATTTGTGAGCTTCATCAGATCACAGAAACGGCAACAAAGCAACATGGTGTATCAGATAAGAACTTCAATAGAATGCCCAATTTGCTGTGGCCATGCAGAAGCTCAGCTGATGGAGCTCTAGCACCACTCGAGTTGTCTGCCTGAACTAGCCTCGCAGGCTCCACTCCATATTGTATGTTGGAGAAACAATTATCTTATGTTCATTTTGAGATGTATATTTTATTGACATGTACACTATATGGCCAAAAGTCAGTGGACACCTGACCATCACAACTATATGAGCTTGCTGGACATCCCATTCTAAAACCATAGGCATTAATATGGAGTTGGACCCCCCCTTTGCGGCTATAACAGCCACCACTCTTCTGGGAAGGCTTTCCACTGGCTTTTGGAGTGTGTCTGTGGGAATTTGTGCCCATTCAGCCAAAAGCCCAAGCCCAAAGGTGTTCAATGGGGTTGAGATCAGGGCTCTGTGCAGGCCAATAGAGTTCCTCCACACCAAACTCGTCTAACCATGTCTTTATGGACCTCGCTTTGTGCACAGGGGCACAGTCATGCTGGAACAGCAAAGGGCCTTCCCCAAACTGTTGCCACAAAGTTAGAAGTGCCCAATTGGCTCAGATGTCTTTGTATTCTGTAGCATTAAGATTACCCTTCACTGGAATTAAGGGGCCAAGCCCAAACCCTAAAAATCAGCCCCAAACCATTATCCCTCATCCACCAAACTTCGCAGTAGGCACTATGCATTCCGGTAGGTAGCGTTCTCCTGGCATCCACCAAACCCAGATTTGTCCATCAGACTGCCAGATAGTGAAGTGTGATTCATCACTCCAAAGAACATGTTTCCACTGCTCCAGAGTCCAGTTGCAGCGTGCTTTACACCACTCCAGCCAATGCTTGGCATTGAGCATGGTGATGTGAGGCTTGCGTGCAGCTGCTCGGCCATGGAAACCCATTTCATGAAGCTCCCGATGATGATGTTGTGCTGATGTTGCTTCCTGAGGCAGTTTGGAACTTTGCAACAGATGATTGGTGACTTTTAGGCGCTACGCGCTTCAGCACTCATTGGCCACGATCTGTGAGATTGCGTGGTCTTGTGAAAGTAAATTGGAATGGGTTGCTTGTATTTATCATTTACCATTTTGTGGTCGGTTGTACTGATACTGTGTTGTCACATGCTATGGACATGTGCCTGAATGTTGCACGGCAGGCCAGAGAGGCCCTTCAAGGAGTCATAAATCTGACTTTGACCAGACCACTACTAGGTGGAGAGAGCCCATAGGATGAACCATGTTAGGCAGGCTATCTAAGCACAAGAGAACCAATCATGAGAGACTGTAAAGATTGTAGTAAACTGATTTTCAGGGAGAGAGAGTGTATAGAGAGATTTTGATACCTGTAACAAGGTATCTCTCTCTCCAATATATCTGTATACAATATATTTTTATGTGCTTCAACCTATCAGTGTTTTGTGTGTTATTTCAAGAGTTCTGAGTGCTTACAGGCAATTTTCCTCGACAGTCTACCACTTTGTGGCTGAGCTGTTGCTCCTAGGCACTTCCACTTTACAATAATAGCACTTACAGTTGACCGGGGCACATCTAGTAGGGCAGAAATTTCACAAACTCACTTGCGGCAAAGGTGGCATCTATGACAGTGCCACATTCAAAGTCACTGAGCTCTTTACGACCCATTCTAAATTCTAAATGTTTGTCTATAGAGATTTAATGGCTATGTGCTGGATTTTATGCACCTGTTAGCAATGGGTGTGGCTGAAACACCTGAACTCAATAATTAGTAGGGGTGTCCACTGATTTTTGGCCATATAGTGTATGTGCTCTCCCAGGGTCCTATGTTCCCAAGGTTAAGGTTAGGGTTAACAGGGTTAGGATTGGCAGAATATTGAACTAGGGAACATAGGACCTTGGGAACTTAGATACGCTCCAATAGTGAACCCATACTAGTTGACCAATACACAATATACGCCTGATAATGACCATTACTAATTAGGCAGCAAAAAAAACAATGTAATATAACACACACACACAAAATATCAGAGTAGGAGTAACTACCCAATTTTCCTAATTTTCTTTGAAAGGGAAATTTTCACGTCCTGGTCTCTTCCTGTGGTCTGCTCCCCGTAACAGCCTGGTTGTCCTTGTCAGGGTTTAACTGGAGCTTGAATTTCTTTTTAAAATCAAGCAGTAGCAGCTGAAAATCAAGCTTTCTAACGAGTTTATTATTGTGGCATATTTTCAGAAATAATAATATTAAATCACAGATCCACATTTTTGCATTTAAACATATCTGGGATGCATTGTAATACCTGTTTGCGCCAAGGCCCATCTGAATCGCTGTATTTCTGGCTTATTTTTTCACCTGGCATAATGTTTCTCAGGGCGCAAAGGTGTGGCTTCCCATGTACCTCATTGGTGCTCATCTTGTCTTTAACAGATGCATCCATGCTATTCAGCAACAGAAAGCAAAATTTTAATAGTAAAAGGTTTTATGTTTCGACTATAATCTATGGGTGCAGTATTGATTAACGTCACTTGTGCTTTTAAAAAAAGAAAAACACAAAATGTGGAAAGGTTGCACCAAACAGCTTAAAAAAAAAAAGGATTGAGGGAGAGTGGTCACATGCTTGCAGGTGAGCAACAGAGTGATAGTGTTGTTATCAGGCTACAAGGCCTCCCAAAACTAGTTTTATAAAACTCTTTACTGAATATAGCTGCAAAAGGGACATATTCAACATTACTTACCACCAAGATTTCCCTTTCCACTGGCCTCATGATAATTCTTCACAAGACTCCCTTGTGTCAAAGGTTCCCCTTTTTACCCCATTCTAAAATCTCACTTGTTAAATATTTCAGTGGCAAAAATGCCTCACCCTTTAACAAAATACAATTACAATGTTTTAGTTATTATTGTAACCGCCTGAGCAGCCTTTCACCTCATATACATTAAATATTGGCCACCTAAAACCCATTTCATTGTTTCTTTGCCTTGAGGTTATATTAGGCAATATAAAAACTTTTTTTTCATGGTCTACTGATCACTGGGGGAAACAAGCTAACGGCGACATCCAGGACATTTACTGCCCAATAGGTAAAAAATTCTGAAATAATTTTTGTAGGTGGTATATCCTTTTAAATTGTAATGCTCAATCTGAAAAAAGCTTTCTAGCTTAGCTTTCAAGCTTAGCTTTCTTAGTTTCGACACTCAAAGTGAAATGAAGTGTGAGGAAGGGTCTGGCTATGCTGACTAATACAACCTCAATTGTGTGTTTAATCCCACATGCACAAGCATAGTCACCTTTATAAGAGTTGATATACTGCTCTTGAAGACCTGACTTACAAGTCAGGTCAGACTTACAAGTCTTTAACTTTATGTATTGTTCTGCATCCTGCTGAGGACTGATCCACCACCTCCTTCCAGTAAGTCCATGATCATTATTAGCCATCTCAGCATCTGAGGTGGCTTTTCACTATCAACTTAGATTAACCATACTTAACTTTAACCTACCCAGTTAGCTGACACTGGTTACATGATCTACATGAACTATAAATTTGCTTATAAAAAGGCACCAGACATATAAATGTAGGTGGATTAAGAGCAAGCCATGAGTGAGATATTTGGGGCTTTGTCACAGCCATTGAAGAAGCCCATCATTGCAAAATGACTAGGTAACAAGCTAATGTTAGTAGAGTGCAGGGTTATCACTGGTTTAAGCCTTCTTCTCAGGTTTTAACTCCAGCTCTACTCAGGCACACCTGAACCAATTAGAGGATTCATGTTTTCATGATACCTTAATTGGTTCAGGTGTGCCTGAGTAGAACTGGAGCTAAAACATGAGGGCTGGGTTGGAAACCACTTATCTATACTAACAATGAATAATTACTACAGGAGAGATAAGAAATTACTCAAATTGGCACTGGCATTTGGTTACATGGCGTTCAATTGACAAACTATCCAGCAATGCAACTCAAGATTTTAGCTAAATGATTAGGCTACCTGAAGCTCCAATAATTGGAATTATTTGCTACATGTTAGCTGTTTGTAAGTGAAACACCTTGACTATGAGCACTGATTCCAACAATGACTTTGCTCCAATGCTCTGTTGGAGCAAAGTGATATACCACCTACAAAAATTATTTCAGAACTTTTTACCTATTGGGCAGTAAATGTCCTGGATATCGCTGTTAGCTTGTTTCTCCCGGTGATCAGTAGACCATGAAAAAGTTTTTATATTGCCTAATATAACCACCTCGAGGAAAGAAACAATGAAATGGGTTTTAGGTGGCCAATATTTAATGTATGTGAGGTGGTAAGGCGGTTACAATAATAACTAAGACACACGTAGGAATGTTAGAACTAGGCTAGTCTCAGTGCTTGAGTTTGCTAGCCTATTAGCTTACACTGCTATGGCTAATCACACTGTAGCCTCATTGCGAGTAACGTCTCGTAACAAGGTTAATCACACCTTAGCTACGATCAACGACTAAGCCTGATTTATGCTTCGTATTTGCGTACATGCATGGGTGTCGCCCACAGACGTCTGCGTGGGTGTTTGCCAACATACTTGCACGTAGCATTAACGCATACACTAGGGGGTAGTGTCGCATTTACTTAAACTACCGCAAAATGTACTAAAACTAACAATGTGAACCTCATCTGAGAGTCACTCCTCAAATTGCTCCATTGCTATTCTCTGTTTGATTTAGTTTGTTTTAGTTCTGTTTTGGGTCTTGGCCAAACCCCCAACGCTGCCGGCTATACTCCCCTGCTCAACTAATCAGCATTTGTTTGACGCACACGACTGCAGATACGCGCAACGTGTTGTTGAGATTTGGGATGTGTGCGCATGTTCCCCTCTGCGGGCATCTGCAGGCTACATTTGCCCATAAAACCCTTCTCTTGCATAGCTCCGCGTAGACGTTTACGTATATCTACGCAGCAGTATAACTCTGCCTTAAGTAGCGAACAACAAAATTACTGAACATGTGGAGAAAATAATGTTTTATATTCTATCCAAACTAGCTTTGTGTAGTTTCAGCTGACATCTAGTACCTGCACATTTTGGCCAGTTTCAAAAAACTGTCCAGCTCAGCCATATGGTGGTCCTACTCGCCATAACCAAAATTATAATTAAGCTTGTGAAAAAAAACACTTATGGGCATGACTTCCATACTCTGAGGTAGGGGTGGGGTAGCTAAAAGCCTCACTCAATGGGCCAAATATCTGGCCTAATAAATACCCTCAACAATAGAAAGAAATATCTCATTTAGCTATATACTTCTGTGAGAGAGCTCTGCCTGACTGTGGCACCACGTGGGGTTTCCTTGCGCTCCCTCATCCTCCTCTACTTGCCTCTGCTGTAACTCTTCTATTCTACATGAGTCTTTTTCATGTGTTTTAGAATGTTAGTGGTATTGCCACAATATCGTACAGACTTTTGACACAAATCACATTTTGCTTTGGAGTGGAGTGGAGGGAGAGGTCAGAGTTATCTCCGTAAATTGTTATTTTTGCTGCATTTAATTTTTCTCCTTTTCAGCATCAGATATACATTAAATTTCATACAGAATAAATGTTAAAATTAGTCTACTGGTTAAAAGAAACTCTTATCGATATTCTTATGTGAGGATAGATAGAACGTCAAGATCAGAAGTATCAATCCACATAGTTGCGAGCCTTGAGATCTCCTACAACAACTTTTCAACTGGTGTGTATCCTGAGATTTGTCCCCAATTTTGACTTTGAAGTGAAAACACACACACACAGCTACCATATCCCTAATGGATATGTGCTGCACTCACATGCCTGCTCTCTCCCTCAGTCATTCATCCCTTCCTTGTTTTCCTCCTAAGGTAATAACCAAGGTTCCTTCTCATTTGAAGGCAGATAAGACTCTTATGAAAGATCTGTGTTATTCTCCATAAGCCATGCCAGCAGTCTTCTCCACCTGTTATCATCTCAATTCATCTGACTTTGCCATTGTGTTCATTTCCCCCACACTGCAGCTCTCCACAGAACAGCTCCAATATCCCATACTGCCTTTTCAGCCTGCTGCTGTCTTTATCTACTGAGACGTCAACGAGCTGACAGCCTGGCAGACACATCGGTCATCCTGTCCACCTATGAGTATATCACCATCCACACACCTACAGTGTTAGCTTTTGTTCCAGACCTGGGTTCAATCACTATTTCAAATGGACACTGGGATTGATTGATCTTGAATCAAGCCAATTGGCCTTAAAGTGCAAAGCCCACCCAATACGCTCTCCAGGGTGGACTCAATTGACAGCAGTCTCTGTGCCTGGATTTTGAATAGATTTATCTGTCAGCTGTAATCCTGCGTTCAGACAAGAAGCAAGGAGAAATTTCTTCACACTTTAGTACCAATACAGACCAGTTTGCAAGCACAACCGCTTTGCTTTGCATCGCTTGGCTCTGTCAAAAGTTGCTTGTGGGCATTTCATTGGGTGCGTTCTGGAGGTCAAGCATTGGTTTTGTTCAACATTGTGTGTTTATGTATGTCTATCTTGTATTTTATAAAGTTCTTAATTTCAATCATTCATTTAGTCATTAATTTTCTTTACCCACTTTTATAATTTTGCCCAAATACTGTATAATGCTGTACTCTAGTGAGCCAGCTAGCTAAGTGGCTACAGCTAGTCTTAATTTATATTATTATTATTTCATAAGGTATTGTAAGTTATCTACATAAAATGCAAGGGTGCCAATAATCTTGTCCAGAACTGTATTTGTATATGATGGGGTAGGTAGGCTAGCGAGCTAATATTACTTGTTTAGCTTACCAGAGCTTAAGATGAAATATGCATTACACTGGTAACATTACACACCAGGAAGAAATCTCTGCCACTTTCCTCCATGCATTATTTTGTTGCGCACAACAGTGCTGGAGTAATAGCAGTGCAAGGACCAGGGAAGACATAGGGTCCTACACCATCACTGCCGAAGCTTTTGGTAGGCTACGTAGCAAAGTCTGCAGCTGTTACATTTTAAATTGTGGTGAACTATGTTGGCTCTGATATAACTTATAGCACTTGCACTTAGGCTATTGTAATGATGCTAATAGATGTATAAATGGTTCCAGCACCTGCAGTGTGTGGACCCCTATTGTTTTTGTGAGGATTCTTATTATTATTCTTTTGCTTTCTTAAAATGATTAGTACAATAAGTCCCAGAACCATGGTTGATAGGTTTTGAAATCTCCCCCACTACTCAGGCAAAAGAAGTCACACTGACCAGCCACATTTTGGCCTATAACTCTTGAACCTTAAGACCTAGAATCATTTTTCCCCCTCTGATTTCTTGGCTCAAGACAAATCATTTCTGCCATGACAGTTTTCGTAAATCGTATCATAAATCAAATGCTGGATGTCAATAAACTTACTTCTTAATTCCAACAAAACTGAGATGTTGGTTATAGGACCAGCTAGACATAGGTATCTGTTTGAGAATAGTACTCTAAATTTTGATAATTGTGTAATCTCCCAGAGTCCATATGTCAGAAACCTTGGGGTTATGCTGCGATCCATTGCAAGTCGGAAGACGATAGTTCCGAGTCAGTATTCCCGACTTCCAATCTAAATGCGTTCCAGTGCATCTGCTCGGGAAAACATGGATGCCCGCAGCAAAATCATGTTTGTATGGCAAGTCTCAATCACAAGCATCTAAAGAGTACCTACATCAATTACTACAGTGCTATTAGCGAAGAGAAACAGCGCATATCAGTGAAATAGTAACGTTAATGTTAGTAGGCCAGTACCGCATGCTAGCAAAGACTTCTATCTCGTAACGTTAAGCACAAATCAACCAAATTATGTCACAAATGTAAACTACAAAGTTGTTACAACATAGTTTCATAACAAAAACGACATATCAAGTAAAAATCGATGCAAAGGGAATTCTGTTTGTTGTTCACAGTGTGCGCCGCCATACTACCGTTTATATCGGCGAACTCGGACCAGTTGGATCTTGCACGAGTTTCTGACTGGGAATTCTGATATGAATGACTGTTCTATTGCACTTTTGTGTCTGAGGTCGTTTTTTCCAAGTTCTGAGTACAATGGATTGCACCATTAAATTTGACCCTACCCTCTCATTCGAGTTGCATATTAAGGAGACTACTAAAACAGCATTTTACCATCTTCACAATATTGCAAGGATTCAACCCATACTATCAAAGGCAAATGCAGAAATCTTAGTACATGCAACTTGTACAGAATGTTGACCAAAACTAGAAACTTTGACCACATAAGGCCTTAATGTAATGTAAGGTTAGACCAGTTAGCTCACCGTAGCTCAGGTTCCTGCTGATGGATATTTAGCATTTTGCCTATATGGCCTGTTCTCCTGGTCTACCTGCTCATGTCCACCAATGCTGGTCATGTCTGTGAGAGTGAGAGCACATGAATGAGTCCAGCTCAGCAGTGTTGGCGTCAACGTGGTCCCCCACTCCTGCACTCAAAAAATAAATCATTGGATGAATGTAATTTCATCATGCCACCTATATTCCACTCAATCAAATCAAGTTAAACTAGTCTGTTTTGATTGTGTTATCTGAGCACCAAACACATTTGTGGAGGAAACTTAATGTTAATATGTAAAGGCAATTTATTTTACTTTTGTTAAACTAAAATGTTTTGGTTCAGTTAGTCTAATGAAATTCATTTTAATCTAATGGACATCAGTCAAACAGTTTAGTACAACAAAACCCTGCCTTGTTGAATGAACTAGTACAGGTTTTATCAGTTTTACTAATGTCAGTCTTGTTGAATGAACTAATATGTTTTTTGTTTGCTTTACTAATATCAATCTTGTTGCTTCAATTAATGCTATTTTCATTGCTAGCACTAATAAGCATTTGTTTCCATTAAATGACCTAAGGCCCACGAACCTACATAAAAAAAGCACAACAAAAATGCAAAACAATTTCACATTTTATTTAACATTTGGCTTTAACATACAGCTGCCAAGATTCCTGTTCTTCTCAGCTTTCTCCCCTTTAACCCTCTCATGCTATACTTCCCTTAACTTATCATATTAGCAC
>OOFE01040347.1:20902-40897 GCA_900323365.1 Monocentris japonica | reverse complement strand
GGCCAATCGAGTTCTTCCACACCAAACTCATCTAACCATGTCTTTATGGACCTCGCTTTGTGCACTGGGGCACAGTCATGATGGAACAGCAAAGGGCCTTCCCCAAACTGTTGCCACAAAGTTGGAAGCGCCCAATTGGCTAAAATGTCTTTGTATCCTGTAGCATTAAGATTACCCTTCACTGGAACTAAGGGGCCAAGCCCAAACCCTGAAAAACAGCCCCAGACCATTATCCCTCCTCCACCAAACTTCACAGTAGGCACTATGCATTCCGGTAGGTAGTGTTCTCCTGGCATCCGCCAAACCCAGATTCGTCCATCAGACTGCCAGATAGTGAAGCGTGATTCATCACTCCAAAGAACACGTTTCCACTGCTCCAGAGTCCAGTTGTGGCGTACTTTACACCACTCCAGCCGACGCTTGGCATTGCACATGGTGATGTGAGGTTTGCATGCAGCTGCTCGGCCATGGAAACCCATTTCATGAAGCTCCCGAGGCACAGTTCTTGTGCTGATGTTGCTTCCAGAGGCAGTTTGGAACTCTGTAGTGAGTGCTGCAACAGATGATTGGTGATTTCAGCACCTGAACTCAATAATTAGTAGGGGTGTCCACTGACTTTTGGCCATATAGTGTATCTTCATTTCTTCCTTCTGCCTTCAATCATTTCATGCTTCCATCATTCATTCCTTCCTTCCATCTGTCTTTATTCCTTCCTGCCATCTGTCTTTCATTTTTTGCTTCCATCATTCCTTCCTTCCTTCAGACTGTATTCCTTGATTTCATCTCCCTCCCTCCCTACCTTCCTTCTGCCTTTGGTCCTATCTTTTTTCATCATTCCCTCCTTCCTTGCTTCCTTCCCTCGTGGTCCTTACTTCTATGAGAGTGCACAGTTAAGAAATTTCATAAGTCTACTCTTAAAGTGGAGCAGTTCCCTTGAGGGCTGAACGACAGGCTATTCTCTGCCTCCTGTCGCTATTCCTGACATACTTAAAGAGGAAATAGTAGAGTGAAATTATCTATTTTTTCCTCCATCCTGTCAAAATCAATTAATCACTGACAGTGACATTAGGAGATCTTTCTGAGTGGAGGGAGCTCTGATGTTGAATCCATGAATCTATTTCTGTGAAGACATGGCTGTTGAACCAATAAATATCCTTTTCAGTCAATTTGTGACAGTCAACCACACATTATACCTGGACAAGGACTGAGACTCCATCCATCTTTATTTTCTTCTCTCTATCTCTTACTCCATCATTTTTCTCACTTCATCCCCTTCCTTCTCTTTTGTCTTCTGTCTCATTCTCCTCTCGTGCTCTTTTTTCTTCCTCTCTGGCCTGCTACCATACCTTGTTGATTCATCCTTAGGACAAGGAATAGTCCTCACAAGAGTAGAAAGATGAGAAAATACAACAAAGTGAGGACATTTTGCTGATCCTCACAACGTAAGAGGCTATTTAAGGGCTAGGCTTTGGTTTAGGGTAAGGCTAGAATTAGGATTAGGTTTGGGTTAGGGTAACGGTTAAGGTCATGAGTTAGGGATGAGAATGCAGCATATGTGTATGCATGTTTCTGCTAAGACTGTTTGACTAGTTTATGGCCCAGACTGTAGGTGTGTGTGTTTGGTTGTGTAGACATCTCTGTCTCTGTCTGCCTGGATAGCTGATAAGGCCCCCTGTGCAAAACTCAGTCCCCGGTCTTCATGGGAAATCAATTTGTACCACCATCTACGTGGCCAGCCTTCATATGCTTCATTTCCTCCTACGGCTGTCACCTAATGTATACAGAGTCATTGCCTCCATCCACCCAGCGCAACGCAACACGCATATCACAGTCACACACGCATATTCATTCACTGTACCTGACATTTCAGCTGAAGAGTAAATTGCAAAGAAGAGCAGTAAAGTAAAGGTGGCAAGTGGGTAAAATGGAAGCAGTGTGTGTGTGTGTGTGTGTGTGTGAGAAAGAGAGAGAGAGAGAGAAAGTTGGCAACTTGGCCAGGAGCTCATTAATCTGCAGGTCTGTTTATACCACAGTGAAGAGATACTGCGTGCGCACACACACACACACACACACACACACACACACACACACACAAACACACAAAGAGCCCTGCAGCTCATTCTCATTCCACTCTGCAGAGAGTATGTCCTTTGTTTCTCATTGTCCTTAAGAGTTTGGAGAGGAAGGAGTGTCCATGCTGATTGAAAATGAGGAAATTATGCCATCTTCCCATCTGCCCCTTTTTTTACATTGTCTGGAAAGTGTGTTTATCTGTAGGTGTATGCACACAGCCGAAGTTGGATTTATATGTGTGTGTATGTGTGTCTGTGTACGATTGTTGCTGAGTTTTTGTGCATTTTTGTGCATATGACTGCGTTTGAGTCTAAGTGTGTTTGTTTATGTGTGTTTGACCATGTTTGTGTGTGTGTGAATGTGACTGCAGTTATGTGTATGACTGCTTTAGTGTGTATGCATGTACTTGTGTGTGTGTGTTTGTGTGTGTGTGTGTGTATCAGTGCCTGAGTCAACTGCAGCCTGAGCAGTTCCAATCAGAGCTCTGGGACTCCTGGTGAAGCTGGCGTGATTGGGCGGCGGGGCAGCTAATCATATTGCCAATGGAGGAAGCCAATGGTGTAGGTGAACTAATGAGCCATGGGCGGACATGTGGAGCCAGCCAATCAGCTGCCAGCAAATGGTAACAAATTGCCGGTCATCAATCACCTGAAAGGCACACACTCCACTGTACACTCACACTCTGTCGCATCCAACTTCATATATATGTGTACTTTAGCCGCACTGAAAAGGTTTCACCGAGTCATTGTGCTGTAGTGGTCAAGAAGAAGTAGTAAAACTCCACAGCATATTGACTGAACCACTAGGACTTGGAGCTGGCCTCCAAACACATTAATCCATTCCATCACTAATGAAGGAATGACTGGGATGTCCTGAGGGGAGCAACATGGCAGCACTGGCCCTGCCAACTCTCCACAACTTTCCATCTCTCTCTGTGCACATGCCCTTGGAACTCATTGAGCATCTTTCTTTCTTTCTTTCTTTCTTTCTTTCTTTCTTTCTTTCTTTCTTTCTTTCTTGTTCTCCCATGTTTACTAGCTCTGAGTTGCTTTCTCAGATGCAATTCCTCTGGCTCTGAGGATGCGAGCATACTCTTACCTCCAGCTCCTCTTTCCACTTCACACTTACTTAAAAATGTTTTTACACACTTAAACACCCACACAATATTATTCTGATAGTCCTGAACATAAATCTGACTATGTTTTTCAAATTTTGTTAGCCTGCTTGACATATAGAAAGAGGAAGATGGCCTAAGCTATAGCCTTTCCCATTCCCCCCATCCTCTTTGAC
This sequence comes from Monocentris japonica, assembly GCA_900323365.1. NCBI lineage: Eukaryota > Metazoa > Chordata > Actinopteri > Trachichthyiformes > Monocentridae > Monocentris > Monocentris japonica. The sequence continues at coordinate 37,534 of OOFE01040347.1, read as the reverse complement.
CTCATCTCTCCAATCCTCGGCCACAGTAGTAAGGTGGGTTAGGGGCCAATGATATTAATAGCCTCAGCCTCATCAATCTTTCAAGTTCAATCATGAGCTGATGTCAGAGGAGAGGGTCCCACTGCATGCATTAGTTGATACAGAAAGCCGGTGGGCGCATTTCTCTTGGCCTCTTTAAACATGAGATATGCATTAGCACTTCATATAGTCTAGGGTGCACATTAGCTTCATATAAAGTGGGGCCAAGGGGGCAACCCTGTGTGTGTGTGTGTGTGGATGTATGTGTGTAAGAGAGGGAGGGGAAAAAAAGTGAGAAACATGAGAAAGAGAATATTTTTGTGCATTCTTGTGAGTATATTTGTCAATTCAAGTATGCAGGTTAGTGAGTGAGCATGTGAGCATGAATAAGTTTCATTTTATGCATGAGTCTGGAGGCATTTCTCTATGAATGATTGCGTTGGCCTTTGACAGGAAAATGCAGAGCAAGAGAGAGAGATGGAAGCAGAGAGTGAGAGAGGGGGCGAGGTTAGGGGTTGTGAGGGAGTGAGGAAGTCTAGCAGGAAATTAAATGTGTTATTGGGGAGAAGTGCTGGGGGGCTACAGGCTTGTTTTCACCCCCATCTCTGCACTGCAGAGCAATTTTCATACAGACCTCTTGCCAAAGAACAACCTGCTGGAGGGGCGAGAGGAAGAACAGACGGAGAGATGGAGGTAGAGAGAGAAAGTCAAAAGGATAGAGGAAAGAGAAATGACTTAGTTAGGGAGAAATGAGAGTTGCAGGACTAATAAAATAAAGAAGAGAGAGCAGGAGAGAAATAGGGGTGAACAAGCAAGAAGGGTGAAGATATGAGGATGTGGAAAAAGAATTGAAGGGAGGGAAAAGCCAGATTTGATCAGTACAGAGGCGGGATGGAGAGCGGGTAAGAGAGGAGGAATAGGGGGAGAGGAAGCAAGAGGGAGAGAAAACTCAGATCTAATCACCCCGGTTGACCAGAGAACATGGGGGAATGCAAAATAAAAAAAAAAATTACAGGCATGTTTCCTGTCAAGCAGAAAACCAACTGGAGAACATTGCTCTGTGCCATGGTAGAAGAAGTTGCTATTCGATTTATTTTGCTGAAATCGACCTGGGAGTTCTTCAAACCACCTGTGAATCTGATTGAATGATAATTTGTTAGATAGCTCAGGTGTGAAGGGACCGTGCGTGTGCGTGTCTGTGTACGTGCATGTGTATTTCACATGTGGTGCATTCTGCTCAGCTTCACTCCGACTGTTGTTTCTGACTGTTGTGTTTCTGACTATATGGAGAGAGGGATGCTGCTAAAGGAATTGGGCAAGAGGAGGAGGAGTTTAAATAGAGAAGAGACAGACGGCCACAGAAGTGTGTCACACTCGGCAAATTGCTGAGCCGTTTTGAAGCAGCTCAGGTACTGTTATCTCTTCTCATTTATCATGCAAAAGCCAGAGAAAAGGGGGGGATGGGCATCCGCACCGGTCTGTGAGAAAGATGGATAGAGAGGAAGAGGGACAGGGATCGAAAGATAGAGGGAGAGAATAGCGTGGTCTGAATAATTTCCTCCTTTTAAGAGGTCTTTTTACCTCCTTGACCCCACAACACATGCTGCATTTGAATTCCAAAACACAAACTTCCTCCACTTAGCTGGCCTTTCTGATTCTGTCATGAAAAAGCCACGAAGAAAACACATACCTACATTTATATGTCTGTCTGTATGAATATGAAGGAGTCACAATATGTATTGCAGGGTTTGCTTTAAATGCTGTTCCTGCCTCTTTTGTCCTCCTGACTGACTGATGGGCTGATTGAGGTGTTTCTGAAGAACAAACAGTAGTGGACCAGAAATCATTTTCCCGACTCCAGCTCCATTTAGAATCACTGTGGTTTGTTGACCCATGCTCGGAGACAGACTGAGGCGGGTTAATGCATTTTCCCCAAAACAAACCACATTTGAACTGAACAGAAATAGAAGCTGCTGTCAAAGGAATGAGATTTCACTTTTAGAATCCGCAAAGGAAAAAAGACAGAAACACAATACAAATGGAAACATGGATGTATCTTAACCTTTAAAACAAATGAATCACTCAAAACTTTTACGAGGTCATTACACTATATACGGGCTCTTGGAATGATAATGACTAAAAATAGAGTATATAAATCCACTCCTGTGTCTGCGTTTCTCAAACCAGTCAAGGACAACCTAAACAGCTTGGATTAGAGCTGAGAAAAAAAGGGCTTTCCATCCAGTGGAGCTTTAGTGCTTCCACTGAGATGAGACAGATCCACGGTCGAAACATCTATTATGCAACTCTCCTAAACGCTTCTTCCCAAATAATTGCAGCTATGAGCCAAATCCCGGGGACTGCCTCCGAGGTATGTTGCAGCTGTGGTTCTACTGCCCTAGTTTGCCTAAATAATCATTTCACATGGAGAGCAGCAGCAGTGCAGGGGAATAAGGTTTATGTACCTTTCTGGCAATAATGGGGCTGTAGTGGCTATATCTACTGTGTGCTCATGGCTCATTTATTTTAACAAACCCGGCATTGGAAAAGAAGTAAAGAGGCCTACAGTGAATTGGCCAAGCATTCAGGACTGTCAACAAACAAATGAGAGAGCGAAGAAAATGAGAGCTGCAGGAGTGAAATTGGAGGGAATGGTGCAGGATAGAATACAAGACAATCTTCTTATTATTTCCTTTCCTTACCTCCTTTCCCTCCCATTCTTCTGCAATAGCACCAGAGCCAAGGTCTTAAGTACAAATGTGGTCAAGGGTTTGCTGTTATATGCAATTAACCTCTTTGTCTTTGGCTGTAATTATTATCACAAAACAGATATGCAGCTGTTTAGAGGCATAATAAACATTACATCACTTCAGCTCCACCAGGAAAGGCAATTCAACACTCCTGAAGGAGGAGAGCTGAGGAAAAGACAAGCACAGTACTGACCAGTAAACAACAGCGAAGGTTTTATGAAATGTGCTTTTTTACAACTGAAAGGTTCTAATTCATTCCAATTGCGTCTAAAAAAACATACATTTTTGTGTGACACACATAAATACCCCAACCAAATATATTCCAGCAAATCAATACAAACGATGTCTAATTAATGTGGTTAACATTCATCTGTCACAAATTATTGATGCAACTGTAGAAGGTTGATTGATCTCCAATGACTTTAGTGGACATGCACATGCACGTGCACACACACACACACACATTTAAATGTTGCATACTTTGTACATATGGGTATAAGCAGTAAAGGTTATTGATAATCAGACCCAGGACAACATGCCTCTCTTGACCCTTGACCCCTGATCTTTGACCTCTTTCCATAAGCAATGACCCGTGAAAACCCCAGGTCGACCCATCGGCTTAATATGCCTGAATATATCATGCATAGCGACTGAGGACCAACACAGGATGTCCCGATGCGTTCTGGGGTCTTTTCTGATTCATGAGGTTGAGGGACAGGAATACCAGTGGTGCCTCTCATCTAATAACTGTTTACAGTTAATCCTGTATGACCTCACTGAGATAAAACGTCACATATTCAACGAGAAAAACAGGCATGATCTTAGGTTTACTCCAAGACCCTTAATACAGCAAACATAGCTGGCTGCTCAAAACGAGCTAGAAGTCAAATGCCAAAAGAAAGACAGGGTTTGAAGACCATGAACTTTACATAACAGTGCAGCTAAATAATCTAATATTAACTATGGTTCAAACCACAGAGCTTTGGCCAGGGTCCAGAATCGATGTGGAGGCGCTCTGATGACTAAAGCTCTGTTGTATCCTGCAAGGTTCATGTTGTTGATTGTGTTTTCTACTGGTCTCATTCAAAGTAAGAAAGTCACTTTGACATTTTCTGTCGATGCCAGGTCTTCAGAGTTCTACTTCTTCTTTTCTTTCTTACCCTTTCTTCTCCATCCACAGGAGCATGTGCCACTGCTCTAACCCCCAGCAACTCCACCCCTCACTGAGCTCGCTCCTCTGTGGCCCATGTGTTACACACACACACAAACACACACACACACCTACAACAGTGCACAGGCCAATTCTGACATATTCTCCCATCACACAGCTGAATGGAAAGATGAGCTGCCTGCCACTCCTGGGGCAGAATGTGAACACTCACACAAACACACACACACACAGAGATAATTGAGCACAGGACAAATTCAGTAGTTTCTGTCACAGCCGGCTGGTTTACAGCATAATATGGATATTCCCCATTCACTTTCACAGCCAGGGAGCTTGATCCTGGGCACAACAAAGCTACTGGACCTGATGCGTAAGGTCCTCATGGGTTTGAGTGCATTGAGATTGGATCCAGAGCCCCACTATAAATAAGGAAACAACGCCCACACTGGGAAGCGCTTCTTGGTCCTTTCCTCCAAATTTCATTGTTCTCTACATCTGGTACATGTTATCCAAACATATGTCTCTTTCTCCTTCCCTTATGCTACAGTGACACCGTGTCTGTCTGCAGCTGCGCACCTCTCAGGTCTCCCTGTTTGACCTTGACCCTGCAGTGACTCACCGATCTCGCAGCTCTCTCCAGAGAAACCCTGAGGGCAGTAGCAGCTGTAGCCGTCACCCTCCTGCAGGCAGCTCCCTCCGTGAAGGCAAGGGTTGGTCTGACATGGGTTATTCTCCACTGGAAAAACAGAGGGAGAGAGAGCAAGAGAGAGAGAGAGAGAGGGAAGAGGGTTAACTGACAGGATGAGTGGGTGTACAAATGTGTATTTATAATTAATTTCCCAAAGAGGACCATTATGTGTGGTGGAAAGTGCCACTGTCTGTCATAGTTTGTCAGTGTTGACAAACTATGACAGACAGTGGGCTAATATGTGAACCAGCATTATGCTCCTCTCCTCACCAAGCCCATCCTCCCCACTACTTCTCCTCCCTCTTCCAGTCTATGACAGAGACAGAAGAAGATTCGGCAGACAGTACGTAGAGGTCTGATGCCCCACCTATCCCTGTCTCTTTGTGACTTTCCACAAGGTGACAGATTGGCTGTTGTTGTGTCTATCGCACCCCTGTTTATCATGACTGATGCTCAGCAAGTGAAGGACAATGTGCCGACTCCCTCCTGCCGTTCCCCTGCCTCTCGCTCACAACTCAGGTCCTACTGATGAGCCAGGGTCCTCATAAATTAGCTGATCATTGCCCAGCCAGGCACACTGGCGGGCATCTATTTTTATGGCACATAACTGCGTTGCGGAGAAGGCAATAAACACATTTTATTTCACCGGGCTGTAACTCCACAGCTCTTCAAGGGGAATGTTTTGGGGGATGAATGGTGAAGATTGAGGAGATTAAGTCATAATTATTGCTCTTACATTTTAGGACGGGACGGTGGGAGGAGGAGAATTTGACAAGGACGGTTAGAGCTCTATGTGGGCGTCAGGATTTTTTATTTTGTGTGCAGAGAAGTACTGTGGGGTACTGGCTAGATTAAGTGTGTTTTTATTATCTAATCCTGATAGGATTCCAGCCTCTGACACAATCTATCAGGCCATCTAATACACTGCATCTTCTCCATAATAACACCCAGACTCACTTAATGATGTATGAGCAGAGAGATAAAGTTGCACAGTTCCCCTCAAAGCCAGGGAATACTGTCATTTGTGTATGTTTATGTGTATGTGTGCGCGCACACGTGTATGTGTGTGCATGCGTGTGTGCATGTGTGCATGTGTGCATGCATGTGTGTCTATTTCTGCTTCTGTGTGTGACCCTCATTTTGTGCCAGTGAGATATAATGCGAGTGTGTGTTCAATTTCCTGTGAGGCAGAGTGATAGGCTCCCACCCCTGCAGAGAGCCTGCTATTGATATACTGGGCAGCGGAGATGATGGAAAGGCTGCTTTTGAAAACATATCAAAGTGATTCACTGAATGAGAAAAACCATTAGAGACAGGCTCATTTCTTAAACCAACAGGGGAAAAAACACAATGCTGTACGTGATTTGAAAACATACATTACTTAAAGGTTAATGATGTACTGAGGTGGTAAAATCTGCAAATGATGAGCAGTTCAGAGCACGTAATAACACAGTATGGCCACTGGTGATGTGAGTGCCTGGTTAGGTCTAAAAGTGGAGTAATGGAGTAGAGGAAATGAAGAAAAAAGGTCAAGGAAGGGAGTTGACTGTGTTTCTTTTACCTTTAATCCACCATCTATCCATCCATCCATACACAACAAATAGTCTTCACCCAGAGCCCCAGTGCCAGTCTGTATCTGTATGTGTGTGTGTGTGTGTGTGCGCGCATTTCTCTGTATCCATGTGACAGTCAGGGTTTCTAATGGTCTGGGCACACAGCAGAGAACAATAATGTGTCAATGAAAGCTGAACTAATCAACACTGGAATTCAGAGTTGACAAAGTTGAATTCAAAGTCACATACGGTTCAGGATAGTCAGGAGATGTGCAGGGAAAGCTATTTTAATTCAAACTCAGACTACACTCACTCAGGGTGGCACATCCAAAATATCAGGTGGCGTGCTCTTTAAAAAAGCACCTTTGATTCCAAGCAGTTTTGTAGCCAAAAGCCTTAAAGTAGCCTGTGACATGGAAAAAGTCAACTAGGGTACTTGTGGGAATATTTACAATGCACATTTGCGATGTGAGAGAATGTATAAGGCCTTCGCTATTACCTGACATAAACTTACTGTATTTTAAGAAAAACATTGCTAGTATCATCCATTCAGAAAGCTCAATATAATGTCAATATAACACTGAAAAGATTTTTTGAATTGCAATGATATTTAGTTATAGAAAGTGAGTAGATCTAACCCAGAATGAAATTCAAGGTCTTTGTTGAAGGATCAAGATGATAGTTACAAGGTGTGATTGGCAGGAATATCAGTTGAATGAAGCAGGAAATCATTCAGATTTCAAAATTCATATTTGCAACTTGTTTCTGGTAAGAGTCTATTAATATACAGAAGTCTTGGTTTTCAAGATTTATCCACAAAGAACTTAGGTTTGAAAAAGGAACATCTCAGGATGTGCCTACTTTACTAAGGCTTAATGCCAAAGATAAGTCTGACGTCTTACTACCACTTCATGCAGTTTGGTATTAAATCCCTGCTTGTGGACTTAACTCAACTCTGAATCGCAGCCCATGTGGACATGTGTCTGCTCCAATGGAAAAGACTGATGAAAACAGTATTACTGACAGTTCAGTTCCAGCTCAGAGTAATGTGAAATGTTTTGACTTTGCCTAAGCAGAGAGGACCTCAAGGGATGAACTTCTTGTGTTTGTTCCCCAGGTCACTGGCTGGGAGCACTGATTGTTAGGATCCTTAGCGATAACGACAGAGCAATTGCTCCATTTTTTGTTGCTATCTGAAATTTACATTACATTACAGTCATTTAGCAGTTGCTTTTATCCAAAGTGACTGAAATAATACTGTACATGATTTCCATTTGCCATCATTAAAAATGAGATTGATAAACGTAAAGTAATCTATTAGCTTGAAAGGATCTGAATGGATGGCATCACAAGGTTGATTACCAATTGTTGCTATGACTGAAACTAGTAAAAACGAGAGAAAGACTGGGATGTGAGAACTATGTCTGTGTGTGTGTGTGTGTGTGTGTGTGTGTATGTATGTGTGTATGTGTGTGTGTGTCGTAGAAAATCTAAGGCTAGTGCTACTGGTTCAGCCTTTTATTGATCTACTTCAACTAAGTCCAGAAAAACTAAGCTATAAATGATCTGAAATGGTCTTTTTCCTCATCCACCTTCCACCAAGACTGATGAATGGTGGCAGTGCTGTCCGTGGTCATACAGCCTGAGAGCTGAGTTAATCTGCTGTAGCAGAGTAGGACATTGATCCAATCTGTAGACAATTAGTAACGACTTATTACACACAAATGAGACTGTGTTCTTCACCATCTGCCTGCAAACAGCAGTCCGCTGACTTAGTGCTGAGGTAATATGTACAGTATACAGATAGGGATAGCAGTTATGGATTGTGCAGGTGCAGGTACTTTTCTGTACAAAAAAAATGCAAGAATGGACGAACACACACACTTTCCATGGCACCCGTAACAGAAATTAAAGAGCTGCAATGTGTCTGGTTCAGTCACATCTAACTTTAAAACTAAGTGCCAGTGCAGTTATTCCTTAGGGTGAATTTTGATTGTTGCCTTGGTTAGGAATGTTTGTGTTTGTGTGCAAAAGAGAAAATTAATATGCAAGCAAAAAATAGATAGAAAAGCATGAGAGAGAGAGAAAGAGAAAGAGAGAGAGAGAGAGAGAGAGAGAGAGCCTGATTGGGGAGAGGATGCATGTGAGAGGAGGGAGGTGGTGCATGGGAAAGAGGGGAGGAACAGGGAGGAGAAGATGGAAATTAAAATTTAGTATAGAGGAAGGAAAGTATGGGAGAGAGAGAGATGGAATGAGCATGAAAGAGAGAAAGAAATGTCAGGATGGGAGGGACAGAAAGACAGAGGGAGCTATCATACATTTCCTCCTCTCTTACACTAGCTGCTGGCTTATGATTAATTACACACTGGTCTTAAAATAGGTCGCCTCTTCCATTCCAACTGTGTGTGTGTATGTGTGTGTGTGTGTGCCATATGACGGGGACTCAGCAGCGAGAGAGAGTGAGTCTGATAAGGAAACGGTAAGCGAGAGAGACTGTGTGTGTGTGGTATATGACAGAAGAGAGAGACAGAGAGACACAGAGATAGAGAGATACATAGAGAAAGAGAGAGACAGAGAGAGACATTTAAGCCTTACAGAGGTTCGGCTTCCAGGGCTGAGCACTGTAGCGTAACCAAAGAGCATCCTCACAAAATGGATACTGCAAAGTCGTCTGTCTCAACACAGGGAAGATACTGCAACGTCTCTTCAGGCCTGTGCAGAATTTGAAGTCTACAGTATGACATTTTACTGCACTTCGGGGTCATCATAAGTTCTTTGTAAGCCCCACGGAAGAGAAATTATCTTAGTGTTATGGCATATTTGGTATGCTACTCACTTACTATGTCAACTTTTAGAAATACACCAAGGATTTAGAATTGACCGTAAAAGAGGATTGCAGTCGGGTAATGTCTCACCAAGTATGAAGCCTGAAGCTGAGTGCTTAACAAACTCAACAAAAAGGAATGTGTGACAGACACACACACACACACACACACACACACACATGCGCACGCATCACACATACATGCAGTCACACACACACCCATTGTAACTACACAAACATGTATACACACCCACTTACCACCCGCCATGCTGCTATGCTTAGACTTACTGAACCTTATAATAGCTTTGCTGAGACGGGATCATGCCTCAGCCTGTTCAAGTGTTCCCCCTCTCTGAGTGTGATAAGCCATCACCTGGCCACGGCTAGAGCTGCCCCCTAAAAATTTAATGTTACATACCTAAAATGTACTGGAGCACACAGAACAGTTCTGGCCATATGGATGGCTGAACTAAATTGCAAATGGGCAAAATACAGCAGTCACCATCATCGCGATGTCTCGATGAATCTGAAACGTGGAATATTTACATTGTCACTTGCATGATGTATGGGTTTAGTGATGTTATGGTGCAAAAAAGACATCATAATATATCTGTGCATCAGTGTATGTGGTTCCAGACTATCTATCGCTGCTCCAAGCAATCATATCATATCAAATCATAAATAACATGACTAACTTTCCCCTCATATGAAATTGCCATTCTCTTGTATATATTGATGCAAAACCCAAGGTCAAACAATGTGTTCCCCAGGCCTTCTTCAAATAGATTTTGAAGACAATTCTTGGAAGTACAAGGTGAGAAGGTGCAACCTGCATTTGTAATAATGATAGTACTATAGTAACCCAAAGACAGAAAAGTATACTAAATTGAATTTAAGAAACATTCCTGTTATTGTAGAAACTCTCTGACATGCATCATATTGTCATATGTGGCAAGATGCCCATCTGGTACTTATCACAGGTTAAAACAAACACCTGCAATTAGTTGCAAATACTGTTTGGCCTAAGTCTGATCTTCAGAATCACCCAAGGTGTATGAGTCCAAGTTTCCATCTCATCTCTGTGATAGGATGGACAGACTGAAAGCGACAGACAGACAGACAGGCAGACAGACAGGTAGGCATATGATCCATGTATCACTGTGTCCCTAGACAGACAACTTGCTCACTTCAGATGAGCTACAATTACTGCCATGGTGTGCTGAATGCACACCGGGGGAAATATGAAACCTATTTCTGCTGAAATATAGATAGCACTTCTCTCTAGCACAGTGCGGTGTGGTGGACCCCAATGCAATCTCAGATTACTGCAATACGATTGATTTAGCAGAGGTGTGCTACGTGAGAGCAGGAAGGAGAGAGGTTGGGAGAAGGAAGGCGGGACAGAGTTAAAGAAATGGAGGGAGACAGAGGTTACGTTTGCTTGTTGGTGGAGCCACTTCCTCTCCACTCTGGTCTGTGTTGATGATATCAGGGCCACAACAGTCAGTCTAATAGTCAGACAGCCCGGTATGGGTAGTTAGATATAAGCTGTGTTTTTTCCTGCATCGTTTCCTGCAGAAGAAGCCATGTGCCCACAGAACCCGCCAGTCAATAGTATATCGTATTGTACCAAACTCTTCAGCTCCACATTATATGAGGTTTAACACACGGTGGACAGGGTCAGCATGCCTGGACTCAATGGAACCAGACTTCCACCGCTCCCTTTTAACCTACAGCACCAACTGCCTGTCAAAACCACGGAGAAACGGGCAGCATGGAGTTTCATAGAAAACCAGCTATGGTGTGTGCTATGCCAAGATAGCAGTTTACGTTGAATACTACTATTATGAACCACATCCTAGCGGATCAGAGTCGAGCTAAAATGATACAGTGACAGCTAAAATGATACAGTGACAAACAGTCTGCGTAGTGATGACATGAATCTGGACCTCTGGTTGTTAGGATCCACAAAAGCTGCTGCTAAAACACTTTTAGATACTTGCTGAAACAGGGCTTGAACTCAGGTTGTCCTGTTGAAGGACTCATTACGCCACCCTGCACCTTTTGGGTACTGTATGTGTTCATATCATACATGGAGGGCTGTAGATGGAGCAGTTGTAGCAACGTGATAACTGTACCAGGCTACAGCGGAGTAATCTCTGACAAACTAGGATTGATGAGCACTGCAGGGAGGGAGCAGCTATTTCTGTCTGTCTGACCAGCATACAGTGCCCTGTGTCCGGGTGCGTGCACATGTGTATATGTATGTGTGTTTGTGTGTGTGCAGGGTTGAAAAGGGTGTACATGTCTGCATGTGGGCTGCAGTCTGTAGTCCATGTTCAGCATAGCCTCTTAAATCCAACCATATGTTATCCATAAAGTAATCTCTTAGTTATTACAAGTATGAATGGGTCGCATTCACTAGCATTTATTCAATTGCTGTAATGTAACATTTTATTTACTTTTTGATTACCGTACCAGTTTATTCCATTGTTCCAAGTTATTACTGTGTTATTATCATCATTTAAAACCATATTTTAAATGGTGTAAAATATTTGTCTCAAGCAAAATCCCTCTTTCCCTTTAAACATTTTGGAGCTACCCAATTTGATCTTCGTCCAAGTAATTTTTGACAGTAATCTGATTATTGTTTTCCTTCAGTAACTTTTTTACCATTTTACCAGATTACTGTATGTTGTTACCCCTCAACCACAAAAAAGGTGTGTGAATGTCACAAGAAAAAAAGTTGAATGTTAGTCTCACGCTTAACATAAACTACAATGGCACAGTGGCATGCAACAAATCAGACATGGATTATTTGGGAAAGGACCTTTTTGAATCTATTTTTATACAGTCCTCGCATTGCAAATTGAAACTTTCATTTTATCAATTTTACCTCCCTCCCATGCACAAGCAAACACATAAACACACACACACATGCGCACACACAAACACATGCACACACAAACACGCTCACACATCCAACACACACACAAACGATCAAAAAGCATGACACTTGCAATTAGCTGCAGCACCAGAAGCCTGAGACAGCAAAAAGCAGCCTCAGCAAGCACCTCGTGGACCTAAAGTCACACCGCATTAGCCTGGAGAGGAGTAGAGCGGAGTAACATGCCAGCAACTCAATACAACCCAATCCAGCAGGCCTGCACAGTGTGACTGATGGAGAAATTGGGGGTTTATTGTTACAAGAGCGGCACTTATGTCGTCTCCATTCGTCCTAAATAAATTACATTATCTGAGCAGTCAGAGTGGCAGGAAAATAATCCATCCTGGCTTATCATCACAAACACATTCTCTCCACTTTGGCTATTTTATCTCTCTTGGATGTGCACGTCTTTGCTCTCATTTTCAGGGTTTCATGAAATGAGAACAGTGTACCAGAATCCATTCAACTGTGTGCAGTCGTTATCATTGTCACGGCCATGTTTAGCTATTCACATCGTGACTTACATGATGGCTGCAATGAACATGTATTGCTATAAACAAATTTACTGTGATGTATAGATGAGTGTGCAGGTCTGATCTCTAGTGGACTGTGGGCTGTAGATTGAGAGAGAGAGAGAGAGGAAGAGACACACACACACACACACACATTCAGGATCTCACAACCCCGTGCCTGCACGTTTCTACTCCAATGTGGTTGCTATCCAGAAGTTGTTCTGACAGCAGCAGGAATAGGAGAAGCAGGCTGTGGGCTGGTGGGCTGGTCTTGAGACCTGTTTGAAACTCAACAAAGGAGTACCACACCCTCCCGTGTTACCTGACCTCCCAGTGTCCTCCCTCTCCTGGGACAAAGTCTGTGGTGTTTTAGGCTTGAAGAGAAGCAGCCATGCTTGTCCTTTCCAAAGAAGCTCTCTCTAAACCCCCATCACACCTCACATTTCTTTCACATGCATTGCCTTGCAAACATTCACTTCCTCTTCACAGTTTACCAGATAATTCTAACTTTATAGCACCCACCCCCACCCTTTCAGAAACCTCCCTCCCCATGACACTCTTCATTTTCCCCCTCCTAATCTCCATGAATCATCCCTCCTGGGAGAGCTCTGTGGGTGACTGACATGTCCGACACAACAAGACCCATCCACCCTTCCACCCACCATGGGCTGGTAAGTGCATGATGCGTTGTGACTGGCGCTGGGAGCTAAACGCTCCTGCTACTGCTCTGCTCTTCAGAGCCGGAGAGAGTGAGAAGGAGTGAAGTCAGTCAGCCAATCTGGCAGCCTGAAACCTCAGCTGGGTGCATTTGTCCTCTCCCCTGCCACTCCTCTGTAGCTAAAAAATACTTCATTTAGAATTCACACATTTCACTGTTAACCTCGATGGCAGGCAGCCCCATTTTCTAATGCCGCGCGCCCGCATGTCTGACTGGCTGAGTCACAGACTGACGGTGTGGCTGACTGCAAATGGAGACTCGAAATACACGCTGCTACTCAAATCTCGCAGGGTATACTGCATGCATGATAAAGCCCCCTATTTCCGTCATGCCATTTGGTGAAAAGGGGTTCCACATCATAATAATTCCCATCTTAGATCCTTCTTATTTAGAGAAGTGTGTTTACCCATTGTGCTGAGATGCAGAGAAACATGGCTATGTCGTATGTCTCCATTCTTTGTCCTCCAAGGGGACAGGCCAGCTAGATAGATAGATTAGTGAAATAGTCTATCAGTGAGGGGAAGCAGAATCCTGCTGTCTATCTGATGGGGCCTCAATGCTCCAATGTTTCCCACAGAACCCTTCCAGGTTAGCCTCTCCCATTCTGCCCAGCCACACAATGCCTCCACTGAGAGGATTATATTCCTTCTGACAGCACCCTGCCAAGCTTGCTGTCTCCGTCTGTCCCTTGCTCTATTTCCCAATTTGTGGCACACAGAGGTGATGTTGTTCGCAGCTTCATGAAAACTCTACGCACCCTCAGGGGCCTCGAGGCTGTACCCGACAATAAAAAACTCACGGATCAGGGTTCATCTGGGAAGAAATCCTTCTCATTGAATCACTGTGTTTTTAATGGGGTGACATATGGCTCAAAAGCAGTCTTTTCTTATCTGGTTTACAGAGGTGACTAAATGAAAAGGACTACAATAAAAACAGAGGAGATTAAGATGCCTAAATGTTCCAACAACAGCATACGGTTTTATCTGTTTACTTTGCAGTTTTATCCCTCATTGAGTTGGTTGATCTTATTCCTCGTCTTCTTCCTCGTCAACACCAACAAATGCTCACTATATTAAGCCGGTATGGGAATAGACCGGCAAGTAGTGCCCATTGCAAACTTCCAATTCAAACATGCTCAGTTAAGGAATGTTAGAGACAGACGTTGCACGAGACATTCTCTCACCACAATGCTTTACGAATATGCAGGCATAAGGTACTGTACTAGCAATGGATCAAGGTTTTGCAGAAAAGAAAGAGAAAAAGAAAAACAGGAAAACAAATGATTAAAAAGCAGATGCTGGGCCCAGTAAAACAGAAAACGTCGTTGTTACCTTGTTATTGATGTTTAACTACAGCACTTTGGTGTGCCTTGAGACTTTTTTCAAGGGCTCTGAGGGGAAAATATTCATAATAACAACATCAAAACTTGTTTTTCAAAACTATTGTAGATCCTCTACCAGTTACTGTCAAGAGATTCAGTCATTCAGCTGCCATAATGGGAGCTCTGGGTCAAACAATCCAGAAAATAAAGTACTGTTGTCTCTGATGGTTCTCCTAGGGACTGAGTAATCACTAGGTTTTGTTGTGGCAACAAAGACAATAAAGCATTTTTATGAAGGCATAAAAATGCCTGTTTGAGACAGCTTCTCTGTTTTTTTCAATCCCACTGCAGAATATTAACCCAAAATTTTGATGGTGCATTAGCTTAGAAAAACATGTATAAATCAACAACTTCCATTGCTAAATGTCTCTGAACAGTCTTACTCCACTTATTTTGTTTGTGCTCCTTAGCTCCATCACTGCACATTTAATCACTGATTGTATATTGTAGTTTAACAGATTAACAGTTTAACTCAACATCACTTCAGAGAGTGGCAAATATTTGCCTTTCATATTACTGCTCACTGTAATGTTCAGTGACCTTTCACTCTGCAGCACTGGATGCCAAGGGCAAGGGCAGAAGTATTGTATTGTTGTTGAATATAGATGGTTTGAAAACAAATGCAATATGTCTCTAGATCAGATACAATTACTCTATGTATCAGTAAATATTCTCTAGTTATCATTCAAGGCATGTTCCTATTCCAAGATAGGCTAAAGAAGGGCTGGGCAATAAATTCATATTATTGTTTATCGTCTTTCAATATTTATATCAATAATGATCTCTAATATTTATGAGATATGAGTTCTATAATACTTCATATTACCATGTAGTTCAATGCGATGAACATTTTTGAACAATTTGATTATTTTTCCATGTTAGTAGATATTGTTATATATCGATATTGAAATCATTTCTTACGATTTCTCACCGTGATAATTGGATCCTTTTCGCCCAGCCCTAGGCTTAACTGTTGTGCATGATCAAGCAAGCAGTCAGTGTACAAAAAAGCCCCAGCCTGACCACAGTATACTTCAGCTCATTTTCAACACTTTGTTTGCTTCCCTATTCCCTTAGTCAACAGGACACAAAAAGCCCATGTCAGCACAGACTGGTGTGTAACGCTGTTTTATTCCACCCCACAACGCAGTCCAGTGCCCCTCAAGGCTGTGCTTTGGCAAATCCCATTCATTTAATAAACAGCAGCCAATAGCACAGGATTAGATTCAGCAGGAGCGTTTGAGCTGAAAATAATGAGGAATTACACCATGGAAAGAAAGAAGATGAGGAACTGGGGGAAGAGAAATTGATAGAGGAGGCGAGAGAATGAGAGATGATACAGATGAGATACTGGTTGGATTCAAGGGAGGCGACTCTGCTTTAATGGCAGTGACAGGGGCCAGGATACTGGTGGAGGACAGGCCCATTGACTGCCATGTGTTGTACCACGTTGGGGTTCCAAGAGGCTCTCTAAACATTATGGCAGAGAGAGATATAACAATGGCCAGAGGAGTAATAAAAGACATAAACTCAGGAAGAGAGGATGAGAAAAAGGCAGATGGAGAGTGAGACAGAAAAAGCAAGCGAGAGAGAGGGAAAGACAGAGAAAGAGCAAGAGAGAGAGTGCAAGAAGGAGAGAGAGGGGATGAGAGAGAGGGAGAGGCAGGCAAATCAATACACTTCTACACGCAGCATTGAGACAGTGTGCCCTCTCACTGCTACAGACAGCGAAGCCAAGGACTCGAACCAGCCAACAGACAAAATGAACATCTATCTACAGACCAATACTAATAATGCACCATCCCAGCCTGCCCCTCTCTTTCTCTGCCCACCCTTCCCACACACACACACACACACACACACACACACACGCACGCGCACGCACACACGCGCACACACACACACGCACACAAATTTACAGGCCAGTTTCTTATTCTCTTTAATGGAACTGGATCCTCCCAAACAATGTGCATCACACGCATTCAGACACACCAACACACACACACACACAAAAAGACATATACCCACACATTTTTCAGTCTCTGACCTCACAGATGTTTCAGCAACAGCAAA
>OOFE01040347.1:0-10354 GCA_900323365.1 Monocentris japonica | reverse complement strand
GCGGTAGCCAGCTGGGCTCCCAGGGAGTGGCAGTGGGTGGAGGCCGTGGCCAGACTCAGCTTCTCTGGCATGGAGGAGTGGAACACTTCGCCTGAGGGGAGAAAGAGGAGGGAGAGGAGTTTAGCTTAAGGTCTTACAGAGCAGGGCTGGGAGCTTGAAAGCATTGTAGCTCTTAGACGACAATCTTCTTTGTTCAATTGGCTTATGATGGTGGGTTTTTGTGTGGTTTGATTTGTGTGGTTTGGTTAGTTGTGCACTGCACTATAAGTGTGTACGGTTTACTTGCCATGAATGTGGACGCACTGTATTTTCTGCATAAAAGATCATTTTACAAAAATATCTATCTGAAGTATAAAGCTCTTTTGATAAAGATGCTATAGACAAAACCTAAAGATATAAAATTCTGTCTGAATTCAAAGGGACCTGGGAGGAAGACAAGTACACAAACAGCAACAGAAGGAGAAGAAAGAGCAGAAGTGGAACAAGAGATGTAGATAAAATAGTGATGCAAAATTGGGCTGCAGAGCATGAGACAGAGAGAGTTTAAATGGACCACACCGACTGTAAAGCAGAAATAAAATTATATGATCAGATGAGCCACTGAAAGTACAGGGAGTGATGAAAAAATATGGGATGGAGGAGTAGACAGGATGAATGGAGAGAGGAGATAGACAGAAGAATGCAGGTTTGGTATGAGGATCCAGGAAATTTACACAGTGGGCAAGGTATGAAGTGACTATGTGGTAGTGGTATAAAGTGATATATTGGTGAATCGACAGATAGTGAGGCGAAGGGTGGAGGATGGACAGGAAAGCAGAATGAAGTGGAATGTAATTACATGAGGAGTGATGTGGGTAGGAGATGAGTGAAATATTTACAGAAGGTTGTTTAAATGTAGCTGCTACTCTATTATATATGGCAGTCCTGGGACAGATAGAATTTGCAAATGCTCATGATTTGTTTCAGTCTACTAAGGAGCCAGATGGGTAAAGCTTACCACAATAACACAATTTCCAGACAATCACAGGAATATACTTGAAAGTCAATTTTGTGCACATTTCTATGACATCTTAGCTGGCACCACTATCAGTATAATTCTCATGAAACAGTAAATCCAACCCATTTGGCACTACAAGTTAAAAAATACATTCATTTGCTTCTAATTATTTACAAATTTGATCCTACTTCAGAGCTGAGGCTTCATACAAAAGAGTCAACATCATCACTACATATAAAACCTACAGGTGGGTATCACATACAAGTTGTTTATACCATCTATAAATAGTTCTGGTAACTACTTCTTACTGCTATTATAGTTAATGGCCTGGTCTTACCTCCTTGTAAAGAGCAACCCAGATACACCCCTGTGGTACTGCTGTACAGACACCTGCTATGTGTGTGATTGTTCTTTGGAATATGTATCTTTCTGCCTTGGCTTTGGATACACAGTTTTCAAATGGCTGCCCTGCTTTTTGTTGAGACTGTGTCACAGAAGTGTTGATTAATTGTTGTTTTTATTGAGTTTGTAGTTTTGTGGTGTTGAGCAACCATCAAGTGTCTACCTCTAACTTGCAACCACTGTTCCTCATTGCTGATGCAGTTTGTCCAGGTATGGCATATGTGATTTTCAAAACCTTTCCCCTTGCCACAATTAATTTTGCTATTCTTTTCTGATACACCAATTATTTGGCCTCTTTGGAACTCTGTTAGTTGCCTCATGTTGCTTTGAAAACTCACATAATCAAAGTGGTGATTGTCAGATGTCTTTTAAGGCTGACACATGCTGCTAAAACTCAAAATGACTGAGCTGTGTAGCTGCCTTTGTGATTGTGATTTAGTTACTTCAAGGTCAAAGTCCTTAATTATGTGGTGTTTCTGTTATTTTGTCTACCTGCTGTAGGTCTTCTCCACTTCTGGCTCTGGCATTGTAACTGAAAGAGTAAAATTGAGATGATGCTACTGACCCATTTAAGGCTTTAACTACTGCCTGCAGGAGGTTGCCTGGAGGTTGAAACCTGGGCTCAATAATGTCTCTCTCCCTCTGTCTTGCATACCTCCTCTTCCTTTCTGTGCTAACAGAGTATTAAGCCCTGGTCACAGCGTTCCAGGACTGCAGACCCAGGGCTTAGTGGGTCCATGCATGACTAAGTCCAAATTGATGGTTGCAGCTTGACTCCTACCTTGCAGCTGCTTAGCAAAGCAATAGACATCAAACAGCTCATCAGGGGACCTATTGCCGTAGTTACGGACTCCAGGTGAGTCCTCACGGTCGCCATAGCAACCACGCCGGGGTGACTGGATGGGATACCTACAGAGTGGAGAGACAGAGAGAGAGAGATGAGTGAATATAGCCTGGCCACGAAAGAAGATGGTCACAGACAAACTTGGCTCCCCAGGGAGGAGTCTGTGTTCACAATGCATACAAAATAAGGGGGAAACTGAACTACACTTTATCATCTTGTGCCCTGAATACAATGATTTAAAATACATCTTCTTCCAAGAGATTAAACAAATGTATTTGCCAAAGGTATGAGGTAAGCAAAATTCATAATATGTCTCCACAAACTAAGGAATGGAGAGCAATTCAATTGATAACTGTTTCAATTACTTGTTTTGCCTTCAGGGTGAGTTCATAGTATAATTATCCAACCGTTTGATTTTGAAGAGGGGGGGGTGAGTCAAGGAGAGGTTAAAAGAATCAGGAATTCCTGACTTGGTGTGCCTGTGGGGGTTGAGAAAACACCGATCTATATTCTGGCTCCAACTGTGCAATTATTCCACAAGTACATTGATTCCAACAGCACCGGGGCACAGGCGAAGCAGCTGATTAAAAGATTACGCTGGCCATAGAGAGGCTTATGGGTGACTAGGGAAAGATACACACACATGCATGAAAACACACAACTGAAAATGCATCTTCACATGCACATGTATGCAAACACACACACAAACACAGACACACACTAGCGCACACAAACAGACACAAACATTAACCCACAGCACATCTCTCATATTGCAACCTCTTTTGATCAGAGTATAACAAAAGAACGAAGCCTCCTCGTGTCTACTGCCTTTCTCTGCTTCTCTCTCTCTAACGATGGCTGATGTCTATATATTTTTTCACTGTATTAATTGAACATTTTCCTCCTGGCCGATGTGCAGTCAGTCAGAGCCTTCTGGATCTGGACCAATTAGATAGCTCCCCACTGAGAACAACAGGAAGGTAGATAGAAAGGAGAGAAAGAAATAAGCTGCGCCCCAGGAAGGTTGTGAGAAACACAACAGTCAATGTGCTTGGCTACTATAATACTAGTGATTTGAAATGAACGTGTTGACATGGAAACCACTGTTGAAAGACAAGCTCTGACTGTCCCTGTTTAGAAAGACTTAATGGAAGGTGGCAAGCTGAAAAACAGGCAGCAGCCTGACAGACAGCTCTGGGGGGCAGATGCAGTTCTGATGTGCAAACAAACAATTAGATAGAATCATACCAGATAGCTGCGCGTTTATAAAAAGTCCAAAAACATCAAAATTATTTTAATTATTTTCATACTGTTATACTTGATATGTCGACTTCAGTAAGTTTTCTGTTTTGGGCTGAGACATCTTTAGTAGCACTGAGAATGTTTGATCGTGTGGCAAATAATTGAAAATACCAGCCTGGAGCAACTGTCTAGTATTGGCTGTCTAATTGGCTACGTTTGCTGACAGCAAACTGCTAATTACTGTTTAGTCCAGGACACACAGATGAAGTTGTTATAAAAGTCACACTTTTTACTGCAGCAGTTAGGGTCTATGGTTGCACTATTGCTCCCTGAATTCAAATTGTGATCTCTTTTCATCCATCATAATGTACAAGGATATAGCTGACTGAGAAACAGTCAGTGCTACAGTATGCCTGTTCATTTCTGTTTTACAATGTTTGAGAAAGGATAGGCTTAAAGGGCTGCTGCAATACTAGGGAAAGACAGATGCAAGATAGAAGCATGATTTGGGATTTCTCCAATGCCTGGTGCTGCATATTATGCAATTGGTATTTTCATTAGTCAAAGAAGTGTTGGGAAAAAAAGCTGTGCTTTATTGATTGCTCTGCCACCTCTGGTGGTAACCACGGGAGTAACTACTAATCTTTTTTCCCCCAAATTTATACAGTATACTACGAGAGGGAAAACTTTTCAGACAGTACGCATGCATTGGTAACGATTGTATAAGAGCTACAATACACTTGAGGATGTTCTTTCTCCTGTGATTGCGGAGACTTTGGCGCTGTTGACAGTATGAAGCACTGCATTGCATCACCATCGTAACCATAATCGTAGTAAAGAGTGCTCTCTCGGGTATGATTGCTATGGCAACACTGAAACTGCAAATCCAATGCTTTGGCTTTTAAATTACTTGCATATATCCAGAGTTTGAAAGCCTTACCGTACAGTCTGGTCGGACAGCCAGCCGGCGTCACAGTTGTCATAACCATCTGCGAAGGTGGCCTGGAGCTGGCCTGGCGTGGCAATGACCGCTGAGTTCTCAATGCACACCCTCCGGGCGTCAGGGAAGGACAGGGCATAGCGGTCATGAGGGGCCCGATAGTGGAATACCACTCCTGGAGAGAGAGAGAGAAGTAGGGACTATACATCAGACTTATTTTATTAACTGCAGCCTTGTGTTTGAAACATGAAAATTGAGTTTATGAGCTGTAACCTTGAACCATTAAACATGAACATGGACATAGACACAGACAAATAAAGCACAGAGTCCCCTAGACGACATCATTATGTACTGATATTGCGCTAGCTGTGCAGGAGGAAACGACAGCATTCAAGTTCGCCATCCGCTGGTCGTGAATCTCATTTACATCAGACAGACAGCTGGCTTATCGTCAGAGAAAAGAGATGTTGCCCTTGGATACAGTGTATGACAAACAGTGGCAATGTTTATTTTACTGCTTTAACAGAGTACACACACAATGTCACCCTGCTACACCCACAGCCTGTCTTCACGCTCATGAAATGATAGGAAGAAAGAAAGCAAAGCAAGAAACAGAGAGATGCAACGTATTGAAGGAGACACATGAGAAAGCATTGAACTACAGAGGGAGAGAGGAAGAGAAATAGCAATACAAGAAAAGTGAGAGTCTTAAGATAGAGGTTAAAAAAGTGAAAAATGGAATAAGAAATCAACGAGGGACAACGAGAAAAACGATTCCCTGAGCTGTGAAAGGCACGGATTCCACTTAGATGTGGAGGGAATAGCTTTTGAAGTGAACGTTTCCTCACCTCCCACCTCTGCTTGCCATTCACACAGCCCTCCTCCCCTGAGAAGCAGACAGCTACATGAAAGCCAGTGGGCTTCCGGCTACTAACATGGCTCCTTTATCTTTCATGGCTTTGTGTGGGAGAGTGACAGAAGCTCCTCTGAGATGGAGGGGTGGCGGTTGGGGGCAATTTGAGCATTAACGCCCCAGGCTATGGGCACAGAAAGCAAGCAAGGCCATGTGTATGTTTTTGTCCGTACACTGAACTGATACCCACGTACGCACGCACAAAGGTCTGAATGTTTGCACACGCTCACAAGCACGTTCCTCTGTGTTTCTATCCTTTCTTTGAAGCTATGGGATCCAGTCCAAACAGGGATGCTAGCTGGCTGGCTAGAGGTACACTGCAGAGACAAATGGGCTTCCTCTCCATATGGGGAACCCGGTCCCATTCCACAGGAGGGCTGCATTCTCAATACCTCAACTCTCTATTTTTACTGTACTGCATCTTCACGCAATCCTCCACACTCTCCAGGGAGAAAAACAGGAAGGTGCCCATTTGTGGGTAGGCCCATAGCGTTATAATTGAGTGATACCCTCATAGTAATACTGTATAAAAACCACATGCAGCAGTCGGCATCCCTTGGCTCTATAATCACTTTATTGTTTAGTATTATATTGCATAAAACCCCACTTTCTTTTGCTAAAGTGTGCAGATGTATGACGACGTTGGGCTAAATGTGGGCTCTAACTGTAGGAATCCCCTTCACATTAACAAGGTTAAAATCACTCCTCGGGGGTTTGTGCAAGTTCATTAGGAGCTTGGATGCCTTTGAAACAAGGCAAAAGTCTGCTAAAAGTCTGCCACACTGCAGAGCCTGTGGAAACAGTGTTGCGATAGGTATTTTCATCATGACAGAGTGCTTGATATGTCTATTGTCCCTTCACCAGTTAACCGTATCCAGCCATATCTCACCACGGACAACGGCTGACACACAGAATCAATGGCACCACGTTCTAATTGGCGAGACACAGGCAATTGACCAGTCGATATGTGCCGAGAGAAAGAAAGAAGAGGCAGACAAGACTGGGAGTGGAGGGAGACAAGACGGAGAGACAAAGAGAGAGAGAGAGAGAGAGAGAGAGGGGGGAGGAAATCTTATCAGGGCTTAGACACACACAAGTGAGTCTATGAGAAGAGCCCTGTGCATTAATATGATATAGATATATCTGAGCAGTATCAATACCTGATAATTACTACGTTAAGCACTCAGAATTAGTGTGAGGAGGGCTGTGGTCTGCCGTGTAGCGTGACTGCCAATTAAGGCTAAGCCCTGGAGATGGCTCCTTCTCAACGGACACGTAATTGGTTTTTCTTTGAAGGAGTGGTTTTCATAGCGTGTTAATCGATTGGCCAAAAGAGCGAGGAGGTAGGGTTTCCCAAGCACAGAGCCAGGGTTCTCACTCACTTCCCATAAAGTACTCCCATAAAGTATGGAGAAAGATGAGGTGCTTTGCTTCCTCCTCTTCGCATCCTCCTTGATGTAATTATAGACACACAGTGGCCCATACCAACACACGTGCACATGCAAGCATGCATGCACGCACATACACCCAGACACACATATGATTCCTTGCACATACACATGGGAACTATATCTAGGTAATGGAGTGGAGGCTATATCGGTGTTATTCTCAATGGGAGATGATGTAGCCAGTGTAGTGTATGGTATTGTGCTGTATCTGGGTAAGAGAATGAGGCTACTGGGCTTTTAGAGTGCAGTGGAGCTGATGTTAGCAACATTAGCAGGGATTTGTGGCCAGTGGCAGCAGAGTGTACTGTAGCTAATGCAGTGTGTAAATCCCCTGTAGTCATTACGATAATAGCCAATTATTAAAAATAGCTAGTGACCTGGAAAGAATCTGATGATAGCTCTGCAGCTAAAATACTTTCATGTGGTAATTATGGTTATACTACAGTTTGATACCTCAGGCATCCAGGCATCCTGGACAAATATAATGCGATAACTGATTCGCCTATTCAGTCCAGCCATAGAGTGCCATACAGAGCCCTCGGAGTAGCACTATTTGGTAATAATATACACTGCTGGGTTCCAATACCTCATTGCTTTCATTAGGTTTTCATTGCATGAACAGCACCTGAGTGGCCCAGGTCAACAATGTTTTATGCGCTCTAGTTTCCTCACCTTTTCCCCCCACATCAGACATTTTACATGGACAGTAAACAACCCTGGGCGTAATGGCTGTGTTAACCTGTCATGGAAAACAGAGCCGTTATTATTCACAGTGGCAGAATTTGGGAGCAGCTGGGGACCTATATACAACCAGAGATCGGCTTGTTGTTTCCCTTGGACTATAATTTGGGTCGGTAAAAAGACCCATATCAGCCACAGTGCCAGCTAGGGAGCGTTAGGTCTAATTACTTGATATGCCACCACACATCAGTAGATGAGTAGATGAAATTTTCAATAAGATGATAATGAATCATAATAATAATAGGGCTTATGAGGGTATCTACAGGCTACAGTCTATCTCGCTCTCTCTATCTCGCTCTCTTTCAATTCCAGTCATGCTTTATTGGTATGACTGGAAATGTAAAAACATTACTGAAGTGGTTTAAAACACAGTGTGTCTGGATCAGATCACAACAATGAACTGATGAGGGTGCTAATTTTGGTGTAAAAAAATCTAATTGATGAGTTGATCATAATTCTGATTACTGACAGAAACAAGGGTATTTTACATGAACAACTCCACTGCCACTGTTACTGTCATTCAGGCAATGGCTTGCTGATACATACTGAGAAGCTTGGCTAGCAGTGGTTATCTCCCCAAGGAAGATTGGATTTTCTCTTTCTCTGTTACAGTAATAGGGAGAAGATTTGAGATTTTTGTCTAAGTTCCATAAATAGTGCTAAAACTTTCACTTTAATTTCACTATCAGACAGTGTCACATCTTTTTCCTCCGATTTTCTGTTGACGAAATTGAAGTTTCTGTAGGTGGTTCTCTCTGTCTGTTCAGCCATGGTGGCTATCGCTGTTCATGCAAACTACGCAGTTCTTCTATTTATTCCAAACAAACTACTGTTATTGCTGGAAATGTAAAACACATCACTTCCTGTGCGCCAGAAGATTTTTCCTAGAAAAGACCTTCCTGACACTGGATGTTTAGAACAGCAAATGTAAAAGCTTGCAGGGATACACGTTGAATCAATATTGTGTTCCATCAATCGACGATAGAGAGTAGCAAAATGACCATTTATTTATATGAAAATGTTTTGGATTATTACTTTAAATTTTAGCATCTGCAGTGCTAAAATCTGTAGTGCAAAGTGCAGTGCTACAGTACAGTACATTATTCACAATGGCAGAGAAATTGCACCCCCCGGTTTTTACCTGTGACCTCCAGGGGAACGGTGTCCTGTTCATCATTGATGCCCACCACCACCTCACAGCGGTACAGACCAGAGTCACTGGAACGCAGACCGCTGAGAACCAGACTGGCATTGTAGCGGTTGTCGTGGTAACCAGGAAGTGTTACACGACCCTGGAAGGCTTTCTTCACCTGGGGGAGGAAAGGAATCAAGCAGTGAGGAAGAGGAGGGAGGGAAGAAAGGAAGAAAAGAGGACGAGGAGGGAGGGAAAGAAGGAAGGAAGGAAGGAGGAAGAGGACGGAGGGAAGGAAGGAGGGAGAAAGAAGAGAAAGGAACGAGGAAAAGGAGAGAGGGAAGGAATGAAGGAGGAAGATTTATGTGAAATACCTGTTTTTGTGAACACTGACACTGACATTTTACTGTGGTCCCTCTTACCTTGACCACATTGTCTTTGGCCACCAGGACCGACTGTTCCTTCTGCAGGCCGTCGGAGCCTCTCTGGCCCCAGACCTTGGTCCACTTGATCCTGGGGGGCTCGTGGGACGGGCCCACGTTGGGACGTAGGGTGAAGAGACAGGGGAGGAGAACGGATTTGGACAGCTCCTCACTGATAGTCTGGTGGGTCACCTTCCGCATGTTCACCACAGTGTCTGCATGTGCTGCACCTGAGGAGAGGAGAGGAGAGGAGAGGAGGAGAGGAGGAGAGGAGAGGAGGAGAGGAGAGGAGAGTTAATCCTGACGTGTAAAAAACACCAATCCACATCATTCTTCATTGCATTGAAAAGACGTTAGTTAATTGCTTCTTGTACAAGAAAATGCATGCTTTCCTTCCAGTTTCTTTTGTTCCATCAGATCCTCCTTTTTGTAACAGGCAAAAAACCAAGGCTCATTCTCTTTCATTGATTAATGGTCATTGATCCAGTAGGCCATTACTGTGCTACCTGGAGAGAGGGAAGCAGGGCTACACAGTAAAAGGGAGATATCAAGAGTCCTTTCATAAGCCATACATCAAACCTGGATATGCATTATGGGATCAATATTATCACCTCTTCAGGGTTGAAAGCACCACCACCATTGATTAGTGGAATAAATATTATCATCATCGTCAAAAGAACTGGTAGAAGAGAGAAAGGTTATCTTTATAACAAATTCAACATTAGGGTTCTCAGTGCAGGAGACCATTGGCATCAACAGTTTTGTCAAGCGAGTGCTTCAAGAGGCTGGTCATGGCCCACATTAAAGACTCCATCGATGTCACTGTGGAACCCCACCAGTACGCCTACAGGAAGAACCGCTCCACCGATGACGCCATCTCATCGGTGGTCCACACAGCCCTCACCCACCTGGAGAGCAGGAACTCAAACGTCCGTCTGCTCTTCCTGGATTTCACCTCCGCCTTCAACACCATCATACCACAGACCCTGGTGCAGAAACTCTCAACTCTGGGGCTGAGTCCCTCACTGGGGAACTGGGTCCTGGACTTCCTGAACAACAGACTGTAGACCGTCAGGATCCACAACACCGTCTCCTCTCCCATCACCCTCAGTACTGGCTCCCCCTAGGGCTGTGTGCTGAGCCCCCTCCTGTTCACTCTGCTAACATATGACTGCTCTGTGAAACACCTGAGCTGTCATATAGTGAAGTTCGTGGACGACGCAGCAGTAGTGGGACGCATCATCAACAATGAGTCCGAGTACAGAGAGGAGGT
>OOFE01040346.1:0-17148 GCA_900323365.1 Monocentris japonica | reverse complement strand
CTGCATTATAGAACCAAAATAACTAGAACATGAAAGCAAGCCAGGGGAGTGTCACACCTGTCACTCTGGTGCCAGGACAACAGCCTCCTCATGAATGTCACCAAAACCAAGGAGCTGATTGTGGACTTTAGGCGAGCACAACAACAGAGGACGTACACACCACTGAGGATTAATAGGACTACTGTGGAGAGGGTGAGCAGTTATAAATACCTGGGAGTCTACATCACAGAGGATCTCACATGGACAATACATACAGACACCCTGGTGAGGAAGGCAAGGCAGCGCCTTTACCACCTCAGGCAGCTGAAGAAATTCAGAGTCTCCCTGAGGATCCTTCAGTCTTTCTACTCTGGAGCTGTAGAGAGCATCCTGACAGGAAGTATCACTGCCTGGTTTGGCAACAGCTCCGCTCAGGATAGGAGGGCTCTGCAGAGAGTAGTGCGTTCGGCTGAACTCTCCTCCCTGCAGGACTTATACATCAGGAGGTGCAGAACCAGAGCCTGTAGGATCATGAAGGATCCTCACAACCCCAACAATGGACTGTTTGAGCTGCTGCGGTCAGGCAAGCACCTCTGCAGTCATGCAGCCAAAACAGAGAGACTGAGACAGAGTTTCTTTCCCCAGGCCATCAGGACTGTGAACTCTGACCTCACCAGGGTCCCCACCAAGTTCCACAAACTGCCCCTCTTATGCACACATGTGCTTCTTTTTTACTGTAAATATTGTTGCCTCTTTTTATTGTAAATATTGTTATTGTTTTTTTGCACAATCCCGTAAACATCTTTTCATTTCACTGCACTTCCTGTATGTGTATGTGACGAATAAAGTTCTTAACTCTTAAGCATCCTTACGTGAATGCCATTTCTATTCAGTGTTCTTCTTATTGTTGATGGATGCACAATGACATCAGATGCAGCAACAGAGGCTTGTAGAGCTCTGAATGTTTTAGAAGGATGTCCACTTCTAGGCAGAGTTGCTGTCATATTAAATTCTCTCCATTTGTTTATTATTTGTCTCACAGTGGACTGATGGAGCCCAAATCTTTTTGATATGATCTTAAAAGCTTCCCCAGACTGATGCACACTCACTACTCACTTCCCGAGGTTATCTGAGGTCTCCTTAGGTCACAGCATAGTGTTTTTCTTTCACCTGCAACACCAAACTGACCAGGTTTCTTACCTGTATTTATGGGAGTGACACACAAACGCCTCTACAAAAAACGGATCTTTGATTGGTTAACTTCATGCACAATTATTTACCTGATTCTACCTATTTTTGCACCCGCACTAATTGCCTTTAAATGATTTACTACATGCATTTTTTCTAAAAAACATAAAACTGGTAAATATAGATTATTTATTTCAGTTAAGAAAAGGTTCATTTTGATTAAATAAGGATTGCATGGTAAAAACTCAAAATTTATATAATTGGACAAAAGGTTCACAAACTTCAAAACCTTCTCCCTTTACCTCTTTCCTACATCCATCTATCCCTCCTTCATCCATCCCTCTATCCCTTCCAGCATTCATCTACAGTATACACTAATCCACCTCTCATTCCCACCCACCATCCATTTATCACTTCCTCTGTTGAACCAACGATATCTCCCTCTCCCTCTCGTCCATCCACCCCTCCAGTGACATGTCCACAGGCTTCCTCTCTAAGCAAAAACGTGCTCACCAAAATAATGAGATCTAAAATTAGCTTAAAAGAAGAAGAAGAAAAAAAAAGACAGCTAGGAAGACAGTTTTCATCGGGAGCTTTCATCACCTCTAAGCTGGAGAAATTAATTGTTGTGGTGATATCAGCTCGGCTACAGCCAGAGAGATAGCATGGGGGGAGTTCTGTGTGAAGCTATTATGGACGCTATCAAAAACATCAGGTAGGCTCAGCAAATCCACAGCCTCACAGAGAGGGGATAGCAGAAATGGGGCTAAATAACAACTTGTTCCGACACGGGAACAGTACAGAGTTCACACAGTACAGAAACATCACACACTGCGGTTCTTATACAAGCCTAAAGTGAAAATCTACCCCCTAAGACAGAATTCATATAACATCATTCCTTTGATCTTAGGCCATCTGCAATGAGAGTGGTAAACAGAGCTAACATGTTTAGTCATGAAAACAGTGCAGAGTTCAGACACACCGTCTCAGAAATGTCACAGATTGTAGTGAGTTTGTACAGACTTATAACCTCAACTGGATCAAATTGTTGAAAGAAAACAATCAAAGATGATGTCTTGCAGTGCACTGAGCACCTGACTTACCATGGAGGATTGTAAAGCAACAACAGTACAATGTAAACAAGGCTCAGAGATCTGCATCTGGGGAGACAGTGATCAAGAGGTTATAGAAGTGGGCATGTAGCCGGAAGGTCGCCTGCTTGAATGTTGAGAAAATTGGGGTGGAGGAGTGTGAATGAGAAATGCTCTCCCCTCCCTTAGCAACTACAATCAAGGTGCCCTTGGGCAAGGCAGTTACCCACAGTTGCTCCAGAGGAGCTGTGCAGCAGTCAACAGTAGAATACTATAGTTGTACTGGGCAGCTCCCTGTTGTGAATTTATATAACTCTATGAATGTGAAGCGGGGTGTTGCTAAAAAGGAACATGCATGCAAAGGCAATTTCCACAGAATAAATAAAAGTTAAAAAATTGACAACACTAACATATAAATAAGCCAGGCAAATATTGTGTGATAAGGAGTCTACTCCACACACATAGGCTTGTCTGAGTAACATGGACTGTCATTTATTACTTTTTACTGCATTGTTTGGAGGATTTTTTGTCTCTTTTCATTCGTCAGAAAGTGCAAGGAATGATCAGAATTTGGAGATAGCTCTGATGCACACACACACACACACTTTATTATTTTCTCTGTACACCTTTCTCTCTCTTCAAGTGTTCCAGCTAAATTAAAGGAGTGAACTAAACTACAGAGTAAGTGGTACTTAGTTCAGTGAAGCTCAAACCATCTTTAGAGGAGCCATTAGCTAATCATATGGGGGAATAATGTCTTTATGAAATGAGGTGCTACAGCAGAATAAGACTTATCCCCCAGGATAACGTGGAGGGGGGGAGGGAAAGAAAGCTGTAAACAGATGACTGGCAGGGCAGAGAGAATGGAAGTAGCACAGAATTCAACATTCAAATGAACATTTTTGAGGCATTTGGTTTTTACAATTAAAGAAGTATTTGATAATGTTATTCAACAAATATTGTACTGCTTCACTGCTTCCATCCTAAATTCCCTACTTTAACTCATTAATCTTTATTGTAGGCTTATTTTAACCTATACATAACATATACTTTTATCCAATTAAAATACAGCATCTGTGGGTACTGTGAAAAGCGTGATATAAATGCAATATTATTGATGTAATATTATTATTATTATTATTATTGATTATGAAGCTAAGTCATGATTTGACTCCTGAACTGACATGGCAGCGTGCCTGCCAAACCTCAGCATTATTGTCATGGTAACTTGATGGTTTAGTTGTCGTTATCTAGACCTGACAGACAACAACAGCAGGGTGGGCGGTAGGGTGACATAGTGAGTAGGGAGACTGTCCTTGAACATGAAGGCCTGGGTTCAAGCCCTTTTGACAACAAACATCCACCCTGCAGGAGTGTTCTTCAGCAAGACACTGAAGCCCTACAACCTCTAGAGGTGCTGTTCTGTAGCTTTCTCTGCACTCTGACCTCCTTATGGAGGGAGAAAAGAGAATTTCACCTTTAGGTGTCAATAGAGTATCAAAGAAAAAATCTATAGACCTTGATGAAGTTACATATTTTACTTAATAGGCTTGTTGTCACACAATTCTCGTTTTTTCAACCAAATGGTAGTTCACTATTTTGTACATGCACACACACACACACACACACCATCCTACCTGTGCACTGTCAGTACACCCAGCCCGGTTACAGGCCCGCAGCTGGTATCTGTATTCCTGGAAAGGCTTGATCCCACCCACATCAGCGAAACTGTTTTCATCACCTCGGTAACGCTCCTGTCCATCACGCAGTATAACATAGTGGGTGATGTTACCTGGTGAAATACAAAAGGGAGTCAAATTTCGATAACCCAGTATGATTCCTCTTAATGTGTCACTGAGTTGTGACAGTGACCATCAGTGTTGAATAGCTGCAGACAAAAGGCAAACATTTTTGTAACATCTTAGCCTGAATGAATGTGCACACCACATTTATCAAGAGAACTCTATTGTTGATGAGGTTGCTGGATAGGGGTTTAAAATAAATCTACATCATACCTATGTCTTTACTGCATATACAGTGCCTATTCAATTTTATTGAACTGAACCCAATCTACAGAGAAGAGGCTTTTCTGCCATTACAATATGCAAACATCCAAGGAGCAGCAATGTACGCACACTGACACATACACACACACACACATGCGCACACACACACACACACACACGTACGCACATGTACAAAACAATGAGCCTACATACCGTTTGGCCGGGCAGGGGCCTGCCAATGCAACTGGATGATGTCATCTCGGTCGCCTAGGCGACTCCAGTGGGGTGGTACCACTCCCCAGGGTGTGTCCTCATTGGTGGTCACTGTGGTTACATCACTGGAGCCTTGTCCAAAGCTGTTCCAACCCCTCACTCTGTACTCATAGGTGGTAAAGGGCTCCAAATCAGAGTCTGTTAGGAAGCAAGGAAGGAAGGAAGGAAAGAAGAAAGAATGAAAAAGAAGACAGAAAAGAGGTAAGAAGGAGAGGAAAGAAGAAGCGGGGGGTGATCAATAAATCCATCAGTCAGTTAGTTATACAATCAGTTAATTAATCAATCAATCAGTTACCAATACTACAATGCCTGCATATCTATATTTAAAAGCTTACAGAATATTATTATCAATTCAATTATTTATGAGTACTTTCTGTATTAGCTAATATCTATTACTAAAACTATAAATTGTGCATTGAGAGAAAGACAGAGAAAGAGAAAGACAGTCCAGGTCATATTTATCAAACACTGAATCTACACAACAGGTTGTGAATGGATTTCATGGGTATTAACTGGGTGTGCAGCATGGCACTAGCACAATCAGATTGTGGGGCAATCCATACTACAGTACACACTCACAGAAGTAAAAGGAGCTTTGGATAAAAGCATTCACCAAAGGGCAAATTGTGACAACATACAACTGGCCCATATCGGTAATATTTCAGTCTAGGCTAGACGAAGATACTCGCCACCAGCCAGATTATGAATAAGTGGTTATTAGAGATGGTATGGAGATAGCAGCGAAATAATTTTGCTGGACTTATTCCTTAAAATCTTGAAAGCAATATTGCACTTTGTTATAACAATTATATACGCCATTAATGAATCATTTGGTTTATCCAAGCACCTTACAGTACCATAACTTGTGTCTCGGGAGTCATATTACCAATGTAAGCAGCATCATATGAACATATACCAAACACCATCACTGATGCATAGTTGTAAAGTGTAGCCAGTGACTGAAGCATTCTGGGAGACAGATCCTTAACAACCCTTCTGGTGAGGTGTTCATACAGATGCACAGCCACACATGCACACACACACACACAGAATGCAATGTTTTTAGGAGTGCTGAGGGACTGCTGCTGTAAATGGGACCGCGTTTTAAACAGCAGTCTGGGACTCTTGTCTTTACTACTGTGATATACTGAACCAGCAAAACACACACTGACGCACACAATAAACGGACGACCGAATATGAGTGCACAGACAAATTTCTAAAAACTGAGAATATGTTTGAATGAAGATTGATTCTGATAAATATATGCTGTGTGTAGATATAGCTACATGTGTGCCTGATCCAGTGTAGAGTCAGAGAAGAGTCTCAGAGAAATATAGTATACTAGCTCTGTGTATGTATGTGTGTGTGTGTGTGTGTGTGTGTGTGTGTGTGCATGAGAAACATCTGGTGTATGGTGGGGTGGCGACAGCTTTATGTGCCTCTGCCCAGATGGTGTCACAGCATCGCCTAGAAACACTCTTATCCTTACCGCCCCATGCCAGCCACACACACACACACATACACACACACACATATGTACACTAACACACGCACACACACAAAAAACTAACACAAACACACAGACATGCACATACAAAGAAGCACATTCCATGCACAGGCACACATAAATAGTAACAAACTAGCACACTAACACACTGTGATACACAAAATGCATGTAGTTATGAGTGCACGACCACCCAGACACACACAAATACATCCACAACTGCCATTAGTCTTGATTAAACAGACATAACTACCCAAATAAATAATGTGCGGAGAGACTGAAAATCCTGATACACCCACACACACATTCATCCACATTCCCACTCCCTTTGGGCTGATAAATAGAAGAGAATGTTGAAATGGCATTTAAACGCCCATCTCTAAGTTTTAATGACGCACCAGCACACGGTGGCAAGAGAGTTACCACGTTACAGCTATTAACATACACTGCAACAGCTGTCTTGGTGTGTGTGTGTGTGTGTGAGTGTGTGTGTGTGTGTGTGTGTGTGTGTGTGCGCGTGTGCGAGTGTGGAAGGGCATCTGTTTCTGAAGCCCCTTGATTGCAATGGCTGACACACTTCGAGTAAATGCAGCACTGCTTTCTGCAGGCTCCCATTTTCTATAGGCAGTGTGTTCACAGATGGCTGTATTGTATCTATATTATACTTCACAGTGGCTCATGGGACTAAAGTGAGACTCATAATTCCTGGCAAAGTCATAAGTCAGAAGCAGGGATGCAAACGCATCAGGGTAAAAAAGACACATTATAGCTAGGAGGGTCTGGCGGCATGCTACCCAAGAGAGAACGTTTAAACAAGTGATCTCTGTGAAATGTTTAAATATATATCAGAAACTATCTCTAGGTCAAGTTAATATCACTACAAAATCATTCTAAGGACAACTTTGGTTCCAAGGTTGAACAGTTAAAAAACAAAAGGAGAGGACGGTGGAAAATATGTATTAAGTGCTTCACTCTCATGAACACTTCTAAGTTGTTGCTTTGAGCCATCAAGTCGCTCAAAGAATGTTCCCACATCACGTGAACGCAGCATGAACTACAATGACACTGGCAAAAGGAGGTTAGTCATAGTAGAGTGTGACATGGAAGGATTGATGCAAAAGGAAGAGCAATATTCAATCAATAATCACGATTTTGACCGTTAAATTGGGTTTCCCCAGTCATAAGATGGCTGATACCATTTGTAAATGACTCTCCACCTACCGCCCCTCCCCTCTCGCTTTCACCTGGTCTAATACTGTATGTTTGCATCAGTACAGAGAGAAAGAAGAAGGCCTGGCAGCGGGAAACCAGTTTATCACTAAACATCAAGTTGGTAAAGACAATTCTGATAAGATCATCTGACTCTCCATTTTCCCAACATATCAGTTGGTTGAATACCAGGTCGTCCACATTGAACATCCCCATTCTGTAACAGCGACACCCCCACAACCACCCTACAATTATTTTATCATTGAATTGAGTGGCCCATCCGGGATTCAAATGGCAAGTATACCTGAAAGGGGACAAGCTTGCATCTTTGAATAGGAAAATAATACTGTTTGCTCACTTACATATTATTTTTTTCTTTGTGGGGTGAATTTGCAAGTTTTGAATCACGTTTGTCAGTCACTGAAAGCAAAAGGCACTGCATTTGCTGGGAGGACAGTGATGAAGCTACAATAAAGTGTATCCACAGCAACACAAATAGGTAACAAATCAAAATACTCCAACATGAGCAAAGAAATTTGACTTTCTTTTCCTTCAAACAAACCCCTTCTTTTTGAAGCATTGAACTTTGCTCAAAGGGCATACCATGTAGTTGTGACAGTGTGGGCCCAGCCCATAAGCTTTCATGAAAGACAGGAGATGAAACAGGCAGGTTTCTAAGTTGCTTCAATGAGAGCAGATAAATGCATGGTGGCAGTAGACTTAGAGGTTAGAAAAGTGGGCTTGTGACTGGTAGCTGGCCGGTTTGAATCCCCAGACCAGCTGGGAAAATGTGGATGGAGAAAGTGAATGAGTAACGCTCTCCCATCCCTCAGCATCAACTGTTGAGGAGCCCTTGAGCAAGGCACTTAACCCTCAACTGCTCTAGTGGAGCAGTTGAATGGAAAGTGTGAATGGAAAAGAGCAAGAATGATCAGCTGACTTTAAATAAAGGTTAAATAGTGAAATACAAAAATACACATGTATATTGAACACGCACACACACAAACACACAGAGCACCTGTATATGTGTATCTGGTCGCATCTCCGCTGTACACCACCTCTTCATGAGACCGACACAGGCTTCCATCAAACCACAGGTCCTGAGAGTATGTGTGACTGTGTGTGTCATCACTTCTGTGTGTATGTGCATGCAGGTCTGTGGTTTCACTTCCATGTGTGGTGGTCATAGAAGGTGAATATGTTGTTGCTGAGGCGTGTGTGTCAGGGTCTGTGTGCAGGATCCATGTGCAGGCAGTCATTGATGGATTGATGTCACAGGAGCCACAGTAGGCTGTAGAGGCCGCAGCTATAGGACACACAGCACCCTGCAAACACTTTGGCTGGAGAGAGAGTAGAGACAGAAACAGAAGGAGGGGAAGAGAAGAGATGGGAGGGAAAAATGGAGGAGAGGGGGGGCAGAAGCGAGCAATGCCAGGATGGAAGAGGGTAAAAGTAAGAAAGCGAGAGAAAGTAAAGACAGGGCCGAGGGAGACAAAATAGGAAGAAATAGACAGAAACAACAAGGTTTACAATCATATTTTCTTTGATCAAGTACATTCTCCTACCACTGCACACAAGTAAATACAACCACTGCACACATCTTTTAACACTTTTTTATTGTACAAGTGTCTTGCCATCCCCAACACACATACAGAACGTACCCGTGTGTGTGTGTGTGTGGTGTGGTATGCATGGCCCTTAATGATATCATTAGAGGTAATGAGAGTTCCTCCCCTGTCTTTGTCCCTTTGTGTGTGTGTGTGTGTGTCATGCTGACTTAGGAACACACAAACACCACATGACCCCAGCTGATAAATGGAAGATGGCCCAGTCCCCAACTCCTGATGTGACACCGTGTGTGTGTGAGACAGAGAGAAAGAGAGAGAGAGAGAGGGTGAGAGAAAATGTGTTTTAGAAAGAGAGATGTAGAGCGAGCCTGAGAGCAACAAAGTGAGAGAAAGCGAGTGTAAAAGCTGAACGATAGAAGACTTCACCATATTCACCATATGGACAGGGAAACCCCCTACATACACAAGAGGAAAGATTTCACTCTTTCTTTGTGATGACACTTAGAGGTACACACAGAGACACCCTCCCAAACATGTAAGCATGTGTGGTCACATTGAACTGCACCCCCCCCCTACACACACACACACACACACACACACAAACCTGTGTTAACAGTCCAGGCGTGGGTTGGTCAGCACACACGTGTCGTTGAGGGTCATAGCCAATTCCATTGCAGCATTCCTCTTCCTGGTGTATGACCTTTGACCCACAGCACTGCAGTGTCACTGTGGCATTGCCAGCAGGATGCATTGTGGGATATCCATCAGGGCCCACACAGCAGAGAGAGGTCGAGGAGTTTATGTACTCCTGACTACAGCAGACAAAACCTGAAGACAATGAGACGCACATCATATTATTGTTTAGTGTTGGTTTTTGAGTATACCTGAGCACACAAGCACACTAGCAGTTATGATACACCGGTTAAAACAGGAAAGCAATCTTTTTGGACCACCTTTGCATATTTGTATTTTCACGGGTTGCAACACTATGGGGGTCGAACTCTCTGAAGCCTCCAGCGATTCAGCTTGTACCTCCTGAAATTGAATTTTGCTGCTAATATTAACTGCCGTCCCTGTTATCAGTGAATTGTATTGTTTTCCTTGTCAAGAAATATGAGCTTATTGAACATTCTATCAGGAAACGTAGTGATTTCAGTGCCGCGACTCCTTTCATAGATGACCCTGGTCCTCCCAGGGCTGCCGACGTCAGCTGTGTATTTACGTGTTGTTGTTATTTTTACATGTGACGTCCCCAGATCCCTGTGTTTCCCCAGTCTTTCTGTTCTCTTTTCCTCTCATCCCCTCCACTCTGCTCCTCCTTCCTTCTCTTTTCTCCCCTTTCCACATCTGTGTCTTCCTTCTCATATTCGTCTCTACTCTTCTCCCTCATCATCTCCTCTTCCTTTCTCCTCTCTTCCTCCCCCGCCTCCTGTCCTCACCTCTCTTCTGTCCTCTCTAAACAGCAAAAATGTCCTGCCTAAGCTTTCAGAAGGGGGAAGTCAGGCTTTCTCCTATCCTCCTCCCTCCATAACCTCATATATTCAGGCCATATTCAGGCCATGTTGTTGGAGTGTGTTTCCTCTCCTCTTCCTGTTTCTCCTCCTCTCATCACCTCCTGTTCTCCCCTCCATACTGTCATAATATACTCTGAATATGAGAGTGTCTCCTCTCTTATCTCCCTCCTCTTCTCCTCCCCTACCCTCCTTTCCTCTCCTGCTATTCTCCCCTCCGAACAGCAATAATATTCAGGCTATACTGTCGGAGGAGTGCAGGGGGAAAGGAAGGCGTGTTTTTCTGAGAGCTGCCATCTTTGACAGTGATAGGTGATGTCTGTCTGCCACCACTTCACCTTCAGCGGCAAGGTGACATTTTAAATACACACTATCTTCCCATTTCCCTGTAAATGTTTTGCAGGTGAATATCAAATATCAGGCATGTTTCTTGCCTCATATCCCCCGACGCTTCATATTTCAAATTCAAATAACTTAAGACGCTTTAAAAGATTGACAAATCAAACACTTTTTAACACCCACAGGTTTGAAGTAGGAATAGTCATTTTTGTAGGCCTCATCTTGGTTGGAAAAAAAAGAACTTTTGCTCAACAGACGTTCATGTCATTTTGACAATCAAGGTCCTACTCAAAACAATGCACCGACAATACCGTCTACAATATACAAGATTCTACTTCATTCTGGTGAGGAAAAACATATTTTAGTAAATTTAATTCTTATTAACAAGATTCTATGGTACAACTTCTACATTCTGCTGAACAAGACCCTACTAAAATCCTTATCGTGGTTAAAAAAGTCTACAATATAAGACTGCAGAACCTTTTCCAAAGCCAAGAGTGCAACAGACAGACGGCTTCCTATTGAAACTTAAGAAAGGGAGACTCCAGCTCATCTGATTCTGATCTCCCCAAGTGAACCACCACTCCTGTAAAGACTGTCACTTAAATAGTGAAAGACTACATCCCATTTTACAGTCACTGCTGACCTTACATTAGAGTCTATTTGAGCCCGTCTCGACCCAAAACAGAATTCATTTTGTCTAAATCTGAACAGAGCTTGAGAGGTATGACTCTGTGTGAGCCCAAAATTGTCCAAAGCCATTATTTCAAATATTTAAACTTTTTATGTTCCTATGGATTGGGATAACTGGTCATGGTCACACTTCTGATGGGATGAAAAGTAATACAATATATTTTAATGAGCCAGAGCCCAAGAGCAAGAAATGGGTTTCTCATTTTGAGGCTGAAAATTTTTAAGAGCCCCTGGTCTATAGTGATTATTTAGCTTATAGTTACAATCATTTAAACTGCATGAGGTATTTAACTGATCTGTGGCACTACATACCCCCAGCTGTGCTGCCCATTTTAGTTGACTGCAGACATTAAACACTTAGTCATTGCCTTGTTTCTAGGCTGAGCCCTTTGATGGGGCTGCAGGTAGTGGTGGAGTGACAAATAACTTAATGTTTAACACCTTAATCAGCGTTCTCTCGTTGTGTAGATGAAATGCTGTTAATTTAAGCATCACTTCCCTTAAAGGCCAAGAGTGTAGAATCGCAGATACTGTCCCCTGTGCCGTTCCACTGCATTATATCCTCGCTGCATCCATCACAGACAGTGTGTGACAGGAAGATGCACGTGCGTGTGTGTGTGACATAAAGGCAGTCTGACGGCTGCTAACTCACTTAGCAGCGGCAGCTGTTGCAGAGCGGGGGCTTGGTGGCCAATTCCCCCAGCGCCTTACTTCAGCTTCAATGACGCGCAAATACACAGCTCAACACTTTTCCAAAATAGCTTCTCTCCTCTTTTCCTTCCCCCTCTCGGCATCCTCATCTTTCCTCCTGTTTTTTTCCGGACACCAGGCCCTCTACTATTCACAGTTTTTACTTCTTTGCCTCCCTCCCAATCACTGTCTCTAGCACTCCAAATCTCTCTCTCGCTCTGTATCTCCATCTACCTCCATCTATCCCTACTGTGTGTGTTTCTCAATCCTTCCTTGCAAAATGCGAACTTTGACTCTTGTGACTTGACGTTTAGTAGTTGCCTCTTTCTCCCACTCCCCTCCCTCCCTCTTCCTCCATCTATCACTGTTCTTTCTTTTCTCAATTTCCTCCCCTGTTCCAAGAAATCTAGCCATCCTAAAGCCATCCCTCTCCTTCACCTCCTGCCTCTCTTTCCCTCTATCTACCCATCCCGCCTGTATTTATCCATGTTCGATCTTCTCCTGTTCTCTTTTTCTCTCCCTTCCTCTCTTGTCACTCACTCATCCCTCTATCACCTATCATCTCTATTCATCTTTCTATCTCTATCTCATCTGTCGCTTTATCCACATCTCATTCCTTTCTCTCCATCTATATCCATCGATCCCTTCCTGTTTCCATTCCACTCTCTTTTCCTCCTTCCCTCCCACCATTACTCTTTCTATCTCTCTCTCCCCATCCGCCCAGTCCGTAGGCCTGTGTCGTTTGTTTACTGTTCTCCAGCTAAACGTCACTACTTTTCCTATCAGCCCTTCAGCAGAAATCCAATCCCTGTCTTTGTAAGCTTTGTGTGTGTGTGTGTGTGTGTGTATACATGCCCCTGTGTGTGTTAACGTTTTGAAACATGCACCTCCAATTTTCTCTTCCTCCCTATAAGCGTTGTGTACGTGTGCTTGCATGCGTGTGCGTGTACGTGTTAACAACATTGGAACACACACCTCTTGTTTTCTCTCTGGTGCTGCAGAATGCTTCAGCCCTAATCTTCAGATTTACGCTGGATTTGCATACATTCGTTAATAGCGTCGGGAGCGCCGCGTCAACACAAGGTGCTTAGGCAATGTGAATTATTATTAGGGCTTCAGTCATTCCACTTAATGATAAGTCAATATTTAGCCCTGCCAATGAACTACTGATAAAAATGTGTGTCGTGGATTAGGGTTATCCGAGCTCTAGGAGAGTAAAAACCCTCCACAACTTTAAACAAACCAAACACTTTTTAAATGCCTGAATATATTACAAGGGGTTTGGAGCATAGTGCACAGGAAAGGCACGAGCACGCACGGGTGCATATAAGCACACAAGCACACACACACACAAAGGCATGAGTATGCATGGATACACACAGGCATGTGCACACACACACACACACACACACACACACACACACACACAGATGCAAATGTACTTGATGGATGGACTCACATACACACAGATATACTGTATGTGGACGTATAGAATTTAGCAAACATACACACATGTACACACAAAAAGATAGATAGACGCATACACGTACACATAATTCCACATGCAGATACACACACACACACACATTTCAAAGTCACAGAGGAACAACAGTTTAACTATTCTGTGGCCAGTATTAAATAACAATGACGTCAGAAAATGTGTGGAAATATTTTCCATTTCTTTTAGGGTGTTCTGTCATTCAGAATATTAACACACACATACACACACACACACACACACACACACACACACACACTTCAGGAAGGCTGTGTGTGCTTTGTGTTCCTGTGGGACCAGGCTATATGCCATGTTGAGAGATGAAATCACATTGGATTGACTTTCTCACACAGAGCACAGTTTTCCCCTGTGGACACACACACGTGGATACAGGGGTATACACACACAAACAAGCACACCTATAAACTCACACACACACTCACACACACACCTAGTGTTCCCCCAGTGGACTGATTGTCCTCTTGTCTTTCTGACGTTGTCTGTTTTATCTCAACAGCATTACCAGCTGGGTATGTGTGTGAATTTGTGTGTGTTTGCATGTGTGTGTCATGTGAGTGTGTGTGTGTGTAAGTGCTGGGGTGGCAGTTATATTTTCACCGCTCTACAGGGAATCACCAAAGAGTTACACACAGCAAGCAGCTGTCCATGTATATGTCCATCTCTGGGAGAGCGACAAAGAGAGAAAATGGGAGAGAGGGACAGAGAGGAAGATAGAAGGAGAGATGGAGTGTGTGAGAGACAGAGGGGGAAAGAGAGTTGCATGAAGAGATGAAAAATGAAAACTTTATGGAGTCAAAGGGATGGAGAAAGAGAAACAGAGTTGGACAAAGGGATAAAAGAGGAACAAATAGAAATGAGGTGAGAAAGAATTTCAGAAAGTAGAAGGTACTGTAGAAATGGTAAGGATGTGCAACAGACACACGGCTTCCTATTGAAACTTAAGAAAGGGAGACTCCAGCTCATCTGATTCTGATCTCCCCAAGTGAACCACCACTCCTGTAAAGACTCACTTAAATAGTGAAAGACTACATCTCATTTACAGTCACTGCTGACCTTACATTAGAGCCTGATGAGCCTGTCCCAGACTGTCTACTTGAGCCTATACTATACTACTGTCTATTTGGACCACTGAGCACTAAACCTACGTGCCCAATCCCTATACATTCTGCCGACACCAATGCTGCCCCCTCCCCTATCAGAAACAATGTCACTGACAACACCATGGTCTTGCCCCCCTCCCCAGCCTGTCCATCACTGTCACCCAGGTGAGAAGGGCTCAACATTGGACACTGAAAGCATGTGTCAACCAGCTAGGAGAGGTTCTCCAGCACATATACAATCTAACCCTGAGCCTGCTTCTCCACACAGTGTGTCTCCGCTGTGTAAACCCCCTGTTTTTTCCCAGTTCTGAAGAAAGGATGCCCCTGTGTCTTCAATGACTAGAGTCCAGTGGCACTGACATCTCATATAATGGAAACCTTTGAGAGACAGGTTCTGCAGCATCTCAGATCCCTGATGAGGGACTTCCTGGATCCTCTATAATTTGCACACGAGGCTCACATAGGCATGGACAACACTATCGCTTACAGGCTCCACAGGGCTTACTCCCATCTGGAAAGGCCTGGAAACATGATGAGAATCATGTTCTTCAACTTCTCCAGTGCTTTAAACACCATCCAGATGCTTATGCTCAGGAAGAAGCTCAGAGAAATACTGTCGGACAAGGTTATGTTATCCTGG
Source organism: Monocentris japonica (assembly GCA_900323365.1). Classification (NCBI taxonomy): domain Eukaryota; kingdom Metazoa; phylum Chordata; class Actinopteri; order Trachichthyiformes; family Monocentridae; genus Monocentris; species Monocentris japonica. The sequence goes on along the minus strand of OOFE01040346.1, from coordinate 1,837 downwards.
ATTACTGGTTACCTCACTGCAGATGCTTTATCTGCATTTATTTATCTGTTGTGTTATTCTCAACCTCATCTTTTGTTATAGTTACTTGTTGTATTACTGAAATACTCTGTTCTATTCTTTTACAAATCCTATTTTTTGCTGCAATGACCCAAATTCCCCATGGGGAATCATTAAAGTTTCATCTAATCTAACATGTGAAAATGCTCAAACGTCAAATCATGGCTGTTGGTATTGGATTTAGTACTCGAGAAATAATTGTAAAAATGTTATTGGCTCAATATCCAAAACTAGTATTGGAATCTGCACATCCTGAATAAATATCTCTCTGTCAAGAGAAACAGGCACAGAGAGAGACAGATGAAGATTTAATTGGAGGGATAAAAGAAGTAAATGATGAAGCAATGAAAACAGGAAGAGGGAGAAAGAGAGAAGAATGGAGTGAGAGATGGTAAACTATGTAACAAAGATGACTATTAGTGTGTGATGAAGAGAGTTGGAGAAAAGGGCAAAGAAAAAGAAGAAAGAGAGACAGAATAAGAAAATATTTATTTCATTTATTCACTGGTTATCTTCTTGGATAAATCCATTTCATGAAGCAAGTTTGAATGGATGCCAGTTATGTTACTATGGCAATCCATCCATTGAGAAAAGCCTGGTCAGAAGCAGGTTTATCGTGGGTAAGCCTGACTTAAAGTCATGCTTGAAAGTTTTTGGACCGTACAGGGGGGGTCGTTATTTTATATAGAGGAATAACCTTGCCTCCATCAAGGATTGGTTGAACGAAGTGGAACGGGAACCCTTGGACGATTCCAGTGTTTTTTTACTGTCGTTGAGGGGTTTGGATACCTGAATTTCCCTGCAGCGCCAATAAAGTTTTCAGACACAGTCGTCATGACAGTGCAAAGTAGCATGAATGCCAAGGTACACATACGGCATATCTGCGTTCATATGGAGCTCATGCACATCAAGCCACACACACACACGTGTGTGTGCATGAGCATGTGTGCGCATGTGTTAATATTTAACTACAGCAAGAACACAGATGCACAAAGACACAACACACCCTGTCCCCATCTCTGTGTTCCTGACAGCCAGTCATTAAGGTAAACCTAATAGAAAAGCCATCATCGTAAATACATTAACAGAGAGAGAAATGTCTTCCTGCGTTCAGAGAGTACTCTATCTTCTAAAGCAGCCAGGCACTGCTGTTTGGAATGCGCTACTGTTGGCCAATTGCCAACCCATCATTGATGAGGGGCTTTTGGCATGCAGACGCAAACACACATACACACTCACAAACTGACTTGGAGCTTTTGGCAGAAACAATGAAAGGACATACAAAGGATGTGTGTCTGTGTCCGTGTGTGACGAAACACATACACAAATGCGAACACATAGAGAAACACAAAGTAAAGCATGCATGCAGATACTGTAGGTTCACACCAATACACAATAATGCAAACTAATTCACATGTAGGCAAGAACTTATATGCAAACACACACAAACTAACCAAATTCAAGTAATAAAAATGCACGCATGCACACACATACACACACACACACGCATCCGCACTCTCAACTCCGCCAGCCTCGGAGTGAGGTAGCTTAACTACTGGGATAATTTCCCTCCAGCAAATGGTCACTGTGCCCTTGAAAAACATATTTGATTATTACTTTTTCCCCCCTCCTCTTTTTTTCTTTTAGCATCATCACAGCCATTTTCATCACGCGCCCTGATGATGGCACGGCGAGGCGCGTTAAGATAACACCCCGGCACCGCCAGGCTTTTAACACTTAAACGGTGAAAAGGGATATTCAGATTTGTCCTTGAACGTTT
>OOFE01040344.1:4261-17500 GCA_900323365.1 Monocentris japonica | reverse complement strand
CTCCGTACTCGTATAAAAGGCAGTGGGATTTCAGTGGAGCATGATCAGAAGTAACAATAATTTGACAGACACTTTCCTAAATAAGAGGAAAAAGGAGCTTAACCATATGTGTTTGTTGTGTTTGACTGTATTCGGTAATGTTTTACACCAGGAGAAACAAAGGTGATTTATTTATTTGTAATTATTCATTTAATTCTATTATCTCATTGACTTTTATTTCATCTATCTATCTATCTATCTATCTATCTATCTATCTATCTATTTTTTAATTTATGTTGCTGGTACAAAAAAATAACTTGTTCAGCCCACGAATCCAATAAAGAAAACATAATCATAGTAATGTAACACCACACAAGATACTATATCTTACAATGTTGTACTTTATAAATCCCTGGAGAGAAATTATTTTTCCTATTTGCCCCCTCGACATGAAGGTCAGAGGTCAGGGTCAGCTACAGAACAGGGATTAAGCGTCTTGTTCAAGGACACTTGAGCATTGTGGATACTTTACTTTATTCATCAGGGGCTTATGAAATTCCATAAAAACAAACAAACAATTTTTGCATTCAGGAATTATGTCATTTTGAAAAAATAGTTAAATTATTTGCTTGGTTTACTTGTCACAGCTGGTATAAGAATGTATAAATGAACTATTTTTATAGTGTTTTTTTGATGATTATTTTGTACATTTGATGAAACACTAGAGAAGACAAGATTTAAAAATGTACCAATCCAGCATAAGAATCCAGCATAATCATAATTTCGCTGACAACCAGTTATGGAGCTCAAGGGTGTCACAAATAATCTCAGTCTGGACAATCCTCACCTGACATCACTGTGTGAAGCCAAGTTAGCCTTAAGTTACAATCAGTTTACAATTCAAATACACCCTTGCTTCCTTACCATTTCCTCTATCAGGTGGTAAAAAGAAGCTGGAGTTTGCTGTTGAGTGAAATATTCCACATTATCAAAGGAGATTTGCCATTCAACTCAGTGAGCCTTGACAAATCCATCTTTGAGACTGATCAAACAAACACACACTGTACACTCACAGTAGAGTGCTTGGAGAAGTTTTTCACAGGAAAGAAATGCAGGAGAATGAAGTTGAGATGAATTGGAAAAAGCATATGGATAGATCTGGGTGTTTTGAGGAAACCAGACATCAGTGCGACAAACTAAACTGGTGGTGGATGTTTATATCTCAACCAGTGATAGTTAGTGGTTAAGACATTTTTTTATGTTTAAATCATATTTATTATTTATTATTATATAAATAAAATGTTGTGTATATTGACTATCAAGGAATCCCTACAATTTAACACATTTAGTACTTGCCAAGCTCAGACCATAACGACATGGAGATACATGTCTCCAAATGTGTTTTTTATGTTTTATAATACAATGTGTTGACTTTGTCCAGGGATTATAAAATGTATTTTATACATGGATAAAGTCAGTAATAAAGTCAGCAATATTGAAACAGAAATTATCCATCCAGAGCATGGATCTATAATTTTTCTAGAATATATGAGTAGTCTTTATCCTCTGGTTTGGCTGTTAATATATTGATGAACAATTCAAGGTCCAACACGCATTCATATAAAGATCCATTTTCAGTTGTTGCTCTAAATAAAGCTGAGAAAATGGAATTTGTCAGTCTGTGTGGCCACTTTCAGATTGCCTGTCTGGCAAAGAAACAGATGTGTTGACAACTACAGCCATGTTAGTTCCTGTGCAACCCGTGTGCTGAGAGACTATTTGTTGGCTGTTACTAGCGGCTCTGGATGGCAGGTTTTTGATCTCTGACCCATTTAAGCCCAGGCACTGCTGGTGATGAAGCATGCTCACAGGAACAGCTTAACACTGACCTGCACTCTTCATAAAAACATGTTATTAATGTTAATAGGTGAACCAGGCCAAGGCACGCCACATGGCTCACCGCCAGCACAGCTTCACAATAATGCAGATCCGGGCTGGCCATCAAGGAAAAAATTCATGTCCAATGTATTTCATTCTTTTCTTTGCCTAATCCCCTCCACACACTCAAGTAGAGGGAAATGTTTTTTAAAAAAACACAAACACAAGCTCTGGTTCCATTCCTTGGAGTTTGTATTGAATTTTTCCATCTCGTTTTATTTTATTATGCCATTTGTGTCCTTTATTTTCTATAAATCATGTTGGCCAACCTGTCAGTTAAAAGCGTTCTGACTTGTTCAGACAGACAGGAGATTGCTAAATTAAATGTAACAGATAGATAGATAGATAGATAGATAGATAGATAGATAGATAGATAGATAGACAGAGAGAAAGAAAGATGGAAGAATAGAGTACTTGAATAGATTTATTATTTATGCATACATTACGCTGGAACAGTAACAAGATGAGAACGTCGCTCTGCGTTTGTGGATGTGGATGTGGGACATTGAGGTTTGAGGTCAGCAATCCTCTTTGTGTCAACAAGAAGCAGCCTGGCTCAGTCTGCCTATAGGAAGCAGATTACATCCACAGGGATACCATTACCAAAGTTAGCACTCACTGAACCTGAGCTGAGGAGGGAAACACCATGTAGAGGCCTATAATGGAATAACTATTACACAACAAATGGTAATAATGTAATAATATTTTTAAAATGATACCGTCATAGCATTTTTACCAGTAACATAATGTCAGTTGGGTGATGTCACAAAGTTAGAATGGTTAATGGTTTTAATTATTATTATTGCTGATATCATAGGCAGTTATCACCTATAGGCCTCTACTGACATCCTTAACATAATAAATTATTACATTATTGACTGGTTATTACTTTGTTGACTCACCATTTTCGGCAGAATACTTTTCTAACATCAACCAATAATGTAATAACACTCTTTAATAAATCTCTTAAATGTCCATATCTCTTTTCCACATCAAATAGGAAATGAGAACGCTAGCTTTTCTGTCCCCTGCTGTTACAGTTTGTTATCTGTCAGACAGAAAGTTAAATCATTGAAGCCTGCCTTCCATTTTGAGCAAGAGTCATATTGGGGAAGCAGTGTTTTAGACCACGACAACTTTATTTGTGAGAGGTTTATTTTGATGATTATTTTAGCTAGTGTTCAGGGTTTTAGGCTCGTAGCATCACTTCATAATGTATCAACCTAACTATATACCTACCAAATACTGTACATATCACCTAGGAAAACTTACCTTAGATGGTTCCGGAAACATAATTTAGTTATATGGATTTAGTTATACCTACTCACCTTTATTACATTTTTCTGAAATTCTTTTGCTTTTGTTGAACTTACTGTACTTACCGTTGGTAGTACCATAGAGTGAAACCCTACTATTTTATCCCATTCGGGGACACACTATGGGTCATTCCAGAATTGGAGGACAATTTCGGCATCAAAACTTTTGAAAAATCTACCCTTTATTTTATCGTCCTGTCATGTATTTAAGAAAAACATATAATAAACCATCAAATAATTTGATTTGTCCAGCTTATGTATCAAAGGTACACTTTTTATGAGATGTTTTATTTGTTGTGCGCTATGCTTAGCGCAACCCTGTTACTAATACTCAGGAACCTGAAAAAGTATATTTTAAAAAATTTTGTTTAATAAATCCTTTACCATTAAGTAAAGAAAGTCACATTCACATTGAATAATCATTTAATTTCAGATAAGACTCGACTTCTATTAATTTAAGCAACTTTTGAAATCTAGGCTTGCCCAACTTTTCAATAGTCACACTATTTTTTTACAAATTTCATTATTGATTTTCAAATATTTGCTAAAATACATTATGTATAAAATCACTCAAACTATTAAAAGGACAATAGGTCAAACTCTCATGAGCTTAGAAAATCATTTAAGATTATTTTAATAAAAATGATAAGGAAACAGGGTTGAAATTAGAGTGACAGGGTTGCGGAAAGTAACAGGGTTGAATAGATACATTACTTTTGATTGTAGATCATAACATAAATGTGACAAATAAATACTCAGGACCACAGGAATGTTGTTTAATAACATCTTATGTCATATATCAACCTGCAATGCCAATCATTCAATGGTTTACATATCTGAAATATTAGGTTTTGCTGCTTTCTCTTTTATATAGCTGTAAACTATAACGAGCAGTAAATGTGTAACATATTTTCATCAACAGCATGAGTAGGAATGATACATAAACATGTCAACAAGACCACAAACTGGATCTGATCAAATATTCAATAGGCAAACATGAAAAATAGTCAATATTACAGTAGGCCGACAACCTGGCATTAAAATGAATGAGCATATCAAAAATAGTCATGAACTGATCAATATTTTAGAAAGCTGATGTTCAGGTTTAATTTTCCTTGCTGGCCAGAGTATCCCATACCTCTCTTGCAATGGCCATGTGGCGTGAGGTAACATTCTCTGGGGGAGGAATGAGGGTCAGCACATCCTCGAAGGGATACCAATGGAGATCATCCCTCAACAGCCAGAAAAAACGGTTTCCCCCCACTCTGTGCATACATTTCACCTGGCAGTGGGTCTCATTCACCTCCTGGATGATGCCTGGGTAGATTGTGTGGTCGTACACCAGGGAACACCATTTCCCCACATTTTCTGGATTGTGCCATTGCACTTCTTCTGGTGTGCTGTGTATGGGGTCTTCTGTGTGGTTATCTGTGGGATTAAAGCTGAAGCACTTGGTTTTTTGGCAATAAAAGAAAAAAATGGCAATTTATATTCTGGAAAATACGGTCATACATTTAAAACAAGTAAATTATACATACACATTTCATTTTACTATAGATAATAGATTGTCCCTTCTGAGTGAACTGAAGGAGATGCAACCCTGTTACTCTAATTTCAGCAACAGGGTTCCAAGTAACAGGGTTGCAAATCAATGCTAATGTTAGCTTTTTCTCAGGAATAGATGCTAGCTGTGGAATGTAATGTTACTGTTAACGTCAAGGACAGACTTAGTTATATAAAGAAAGAAAGAAAACTTTGAACTCATTTGTCTTATTCTGATAATATGACTAACAGGGTTGCATTGGTTAGAGTGACACACTCAGTCAAGGCTGAAAAGATTGGAAAAATATGAAAAATAGAAGAGAGAACTTACCTTTGGTCTACCCATGGTCTTAGCATATAGTTTGATGATGTCATTTCCTCTGTGTCATGTGACTCACTTTTTTTCTTCTTCTTCTGCCATGCTAAATAGGTTTCGGTAACAGGGTTGCATGCATGTTGTGGGACACAACTTAAGTGCATAATTACTATTATTTAAAATATGTTGATGATTAAACTAATTATTTTAACAATTACAAGAGACACATATCAACAAAATCATACAAAAAAACTTATAAACTTATTTTAACGGTTATATTTGACATGCAAGTTTGTCATCAAGGAGGTGGGGCAAGAGAAAAATGCCATTTTAAGGGGTGCTTGAGAGCTATTTGGTATTTTGAATAATATTTTGGAACACAATTTCCTACAACTATATTTACATTTTGTCTCAGAACAAGTATAATTTACAAAACAAGTGCATGTGTTAGTGTTTTGTGCATGGATTATTTGAAATTTCATGGGTGGGACAGAAAATGTCCTCCAATTCTGGAATGTCCCTTATATGCTTTATTACATTTAGCTTTATTACATTTATTGGCATTTATTACTGCCTTATGGGCTCACCACCTGCAAGGTAAAGGGTAGGGTTCAGGTGTAATGCCTGTCGGACAAGGGGCAGAGACGGAGCAGACCTTGCTGTTGTGCAAAGACCTTGGCAAAGAAATCTGGCTCTCGACATGTAGAATGTAACCTCTCTGGGGGGATGGAGCCTGAGTTGGTGCGGAAGGTTGGGACGTACCAACTAGATATACTTGGGCTCATTTCCAGCCACAGTTCCATATCTGGAACCAGACTCCTTGATAGGGGTTTTCTCAGATGTGGAGATACTTACTAGTCCCTGGCTGGCTGCTACACAGGTTTGTCCCGGGGGACAAGAGGGTTACGAGAGGCTCACAAGAGGCTCACAAGAGGCTCAATGCAACTATGAACTGTGGAGAAGAGAACTCTGACTGTTGTTTGCGCATATGGGCGTAAAAGAAGACAGTGACTTGGGTGTTCACCAACTCCATAGTCCTACTGGGAGAGTTCAATGCTCATGTTGGCAATGACTAATGAACATGGAGAGGCACGATTGGGAGGAATGGCCTCCCTGGTCTGAATACGAGCTGTGTGTTATTGGACTTATAAGCAAGCCACTGATTGTCCATAAAAAAACACCATGTTTGAGCACAAGGAGGTTCATAATTGTACATGGTACCTTGTACCAAAGGTTGATGATTGACTTTCTAGTTGTTTCATCAGTCCTGAAGCCATATGTTCTGGACACTCAGGTGAATAGAGGAGCTGAGCTGTCAACTGATTACCATCTGGTGGTGAGTTGCATCAGATAGCAGGGGAGGCTGCCTAACAGACCAGGTAAACCCAAATGTGTAGTGAGGGTTTTCTGGGAGTTGTGGTGGAGGCCCCTTTCTGAAATGATCTCAAGTCTCACCTCTAACCAAGCTTCTCCTGTATCCTGAAGGAGGAGGACATGAAGTCTGAATGGGCTTTGTTGAAAACTTCCATTATTTAAGTGGCTGCTGGGAGCTGTGGCTAAAAGGTGGTCATTGCTTGTCAAAAACCCTGCTGGTGGACACCGGTAATGAGGATTGCTTTCTGCTCCAGTTGCAAAAGCTAGCATGTGGGAGGAGTTTGGAGAAGCCACGGAGAGAATGCCAGTGAGGAGGAACTGGAGGTACTACATCACCCAGGTCAGGTGGATGAGCTGAAGAAAGATGTTGGTTGTGAAAGTGATTTATTTCTCCATGTTATCATATCTTATTTTATCTACATTTATTTCTCTTCATATGTCAGAATGGGACCCTGAATTGCACTGGATTCTCGGTTAAACTTCAAAAATCTGCAGTTGACCCTCATAACCATGTTAACACATATCTGGATACTGATTTGACATGACTGAACATTTATTTTACATCTGTATTTGATGTGAGTAATACATTGATGATGTCTTGTCTTGTGTTTGATGTCAGGAACACATCCTCAATATCAATCTGTTTCAGTCAAGAGTTTTCCTCTCTGTTTCTATTCCAATCATTCCCACTAACCTTGTCTCTCGCCATCTCCTGAAATCCTGTCCCAGTTTTGTTGGGTTTTACTGTAGCGTGGTTGGGTTTCAGTGGCTAGACAGGATGAACAAAGTTATGGCTGAATATATAGAAGACTGTTCAGAAGACAACAGAATAACAAGGACAGGAGAGAGACGGGCAAGACAGCAGATGAAAAGAGAGAATGAAAGGAGTTAAAAAGCTTTGACTGAAAGAAGGTGAGATGTCAAAAGTAGCCTTGGTGGCAGCAGTACTCTAGAGGCTTCTGAAAGGAAAGTCACCACTTCAAATCCCTAGACCAGCTGGGAAAATGCAGGTAGGGAAAGTGAATGAGTACCCCTCTCCCATCCTTCAACAGCTACCTTGCTCAAAGGTACCTTACCTTTGCTCAAAGGTACTTTACCTTTGAGCAAACCCACAACAGCTCAGTGATGAAGGACAGGATCTGTAAAGCGATTCATGCATTACAATCTTGTCCGAAAGGAAAGCACTGACCCCCAAACTGCTTCTCTTTGAGGAAATGCATAAAGTATAGTAGTATGCGGCACTGTGACTGGATATAAAAAAAGATAAAATCCATTGTGTTAATTATCTAATGAGAGAAATCTTCAATCTTCCTCTTTTTCCCATTTCTTCTGTGTTCCCTCCATCCCTTACCTGCCTCTCCCTGTCATTTATCAGCAGCACTAATCGGCTGGTTCCTCCTGTTCTGGCTGAGATATCTGACAGTGATCATCTGTAGAGCCACTTAACAGCACATTTAAAGGCCCGTTTAAAAGTCTATTGTCACTAATGGGGTCCGGCAATAAACGCAGAAGAGAATTAACTGCATTGTTTATTACCGTCTCTTTATCCCCCGTTCCCATTTTCCATTGAACAGGCTGCCGTTGAAACGGTGAGAGAGAAAGCGAGATAGAGGTGGGATGCTTGCCTATTACATTGAAGAATTTAGTAATATGACGGATAGATCAGGTGGATTTCAGCTGTCTCACTTCTACTTGACATAGGGAACTTAAACACTATTAGTTCTTGATAAAGACGATCTAAGAGGCGCACCATGTATGTATTGAGACAAAAGTACCTATTGTGTATACAGGCAATACCAAAGCATACATCAGTTGCAAAAGTGACCTTAGAAAGAAAAGTGGTTTCCCTTAGCGTTAAGTCGATCTGTGTGGGCTTTGCCTGGCTGCACATCCAGAATCACAAGAACCCATTAACCGCTGTTTTAAAGGAGGAGGAACCTTTTTTTTTTTTTTTACCTTGCATGTACCAAGCCAACCTTAAGAGTGGGAGGAATACCATTGGTTTGTGTGCTTTCGGGTTGGCGGGAGTTGCTGTTGTAGTTTTATCACAGTGTCAATAGGTGGACTACTGAGCCAATGCAGTACATGGTTTTAAAGATAACTGGGGCAGATTGAGATAACCTCTTGCCCAGGTTCCCATGCTAGAGGCTTTGGATGAGAGTATGTATTAGGTGTTTTTGTGTGTGTGTGTGTGTACACATCACACCAAGGGATATTTCTGTAATTGCATCCCTAAAGCCCTATTCTCACGGGACTAGTTTAACCTGGGGATGTCCAGTGATTTGTAATAATTGTGATGATTGTCACTGATTTTAATCTCATTTCAATCTGCCATGTCTGCAATTAAAAATCCCTGCACAAGTTAGCTATGGTATTTTGGTGAAGATAGTGGGCCCCTGATAATACTCATCCTGTGTCAATCGAACAACTCATTTCAGCCATAATTTGTTTTTGGTTGGGGGGTAATTCATCGGTTACCACATAGTACTAGTCCATACAAATAGTTGCAATGAAATGTCATTTTAAGAGCATCTTGCTTCTGTAATTCAGCTCATTTCATGTTGAAACAAAATGTTGAGGCAGAATGTAACGTTGAGAAGGATCAGTCAAAAGTGGCCAACAGTGTAAATGATGGGATAGCAGTATCTGTTTGGGAGATAAAGACAGTTTTATAAGATGGGAAGAGCGTAGAGGTGATTATGTGAAAATGTTGTAATTTTCATGGCATTTATTGTTAAATAGGTGTATGTAATGACAAGGAAAATAAGCTAACAAGGCGAAATTCTTCAAAGATTCCCACGTGCCCTTACATGTCTGTACCTCAGCATCTATTTGCACATAATAGTAAATGTTAGTTAGCAACTGAGAAACCGTGACTGCCAAGAAAAACAACAAAACTGAACCATATCTGCTTCACTTGCACTTTCAAGACAGGATAAGCACAAACCATCCCTTCTAACTTTTCAAAACTATACATTATGTAAATCACAGTCCTCTCCTTATTTCCACAAGACGTTAAGTTTTTTTTTTTTTATCAACAAAGCAGAAAAAAAGTATTGTGAAAGAGCTATTGCATCAATTGGAAGCTATTTACTGATATTGTGCCACTGCAGTAAGCAGCAGAGCCAGTCAGCCTGCTGCAGCAGCCGTTTGAGACTAAGATTGCCAAAGTGGAAAATAAAGACGAGCTCTCAGACAGGCGGGCTAAAGGAGATGGCTTCTTTGCTCAATGGTGGCCCCATCTCCTCCATTATGAAAAACTTCAAATCTATTATGGCATGATGGCTGCCATAGCCAGACACACAAATGATGGGGGGAAAAAGTGTGTGTGTGTGCCTGTGTGTGATAAGACAGGTCCTTTTTTTCTGTTTTATTTGCAATATATCAATAGTGCGACACAGTTTTATTAAATCTTGAACTATGAGGGGAAAGCACTGACCCATAAGTAACAATTACCCTTTTTCATCTGTAGACAGATGTTTGGTAAGCCCATTCAAAAAAATATAGTAAAGGTAAAGCATCTTATGGGATTATTGCAAAAACTCAGAAGACATCAAAATTTCCAATTCCTTGAAGGCTGCTTTAGCATTCTTTGTTTTGGCCTCCTCCAATATGTGAAGTATATGTCAAGAACTTAGGAAGGAAAAGCAATGTTTGCAACATAAATATTTATAAGAGCTTGCACGGCCATATTTCTGCAGAGATAGTTATTTTTGCTTTTTCAAGTTGCTCCTGGATCAAGTTTGGTCTTTAAAACATTTCAGCTCCTGTATGGATGAAAATATCTTTATTGTCTGACTTGAGCGCTAGCAGGCCTGATGGCCACCAACTTGTTGGCATCTCATTGAGTTGTTCTTCCCCCACGGCCCAGCACATCCCCTACCTCCTAACATATCGACCCGCTTCCCTCAATCTGTGTCCATTTCATTGACTGGCTGAGGAAGCGTCAGGCTGGAAAAGGCCAATTGGTCTTCATGACGAGCCAAGGGAGATAGAGAAGGTAAATCTGTCAGCAGGTCCATTCAGTGAAGGAAAGTGCAGTGTTAACATCAATTTCTATCGTGCTTAAGGGAAAGAGCCAGTTGCTGACTTTATTTGTTTTGTCAGTGTTGTATCATGTTTGTCAAGAGGGATGAGATTTTAAGGGAAGGAAACTATTATTTAACTGGGCGTGAATATGTTGGGTTTTACACAGATTCCCTTTTCAATTAATTCATCTAATACCTCAAAGGTGTGCCCTCGGCATGTATATTTAGTAAGTGGGACAACTCTGATGGTATCCATGGAGACATTTTGCCATAATAAACAGTGACACAAGTAGTGATGAATAGCATCCTTAATAACTGGGTAAAATATTCATATCTACATGCACAGATTGAGGAAATTCAAGCTACAGCATTGATTGCAAACATAATCCTTTTACACATGTGGCATATTGCTCATAATCCCTTATGATTTATTACTGTTGGGAGACTTGGAAGATTTTTTTTTCCGAGACAGAAAAAAAGTGTCATGTTAATCTCATGTCATGTGAAATTACTGTGACTTAGTAATTGTTCTTTAATAACAATAATGCTTCAGAGACTTCAAATGAATGTGGAATTATAGGGGTGCTGCAGTGCTGATGTGTTTCGACTTAAAAGATGGAATGTGATCACACTAATCACATATCAATGGGCTTTTTTTTCATTCTTTGCAGTACTTTGTCAGCATACAGGGTGGCCTGATAATTGGAGGGGCTATCCTGTAACTGTAAAGTCAGAGATTCAATTCTTGCCACAGCCAGTGTTTTTGTTCCTGTCAAAGTGCTCTTGTGCCTTTGCTCCAGGCCTGCATTTCCTGGCCAACCCTCTGACCCCTTTGGAGAAAGCCATACATGTACTTTGTATGTATTTTATAATAATTTGTGCAGAAACAAAATTCTTAATTACACTATGTGTAATATAAATATAGTGCACTTCATATGAAGTGAAGTGCTCTAAAAATATATTTATTTTTAATGGTGCTATGTGCAACATTTTAACATCAACGCTACTATAAAGATCAAAACAAATGTCACACGACTATATGAAATACATATCATACACCACGTTTACAAATAAATGCAAAGTGATTTGTTTCTATAACCCATCATTTGAAAAAATGTAAACTGATGTAAATATGTAAAAACATCTGCTTGTCAATTAACAGTAATATATCATGATTTGTATATAAACACTAACATTTTAAAAATACATATTTTAATATTTTCACACAAACATGCCCATTTGCATCATTTAACCATATTCACAGTTCTTAAAATTATTTGTGAATTGGCAAGTTCGCATTTTAGGATTTAAATCTGAAACTCCATCTATTTGTGTGGATACTATTGAGACTGTTTTTGCACCTGTATTTTTACCAAGAAATCAACAAATGTTAGATGCGTTATGTTGGCCAGAATATCCAAGAATACACAAGACTTCTGGTTTTGAGCCTTCAAAATAAAAGCACAAAACAGTAAAAATATAGATCTAAACTAATTTATTTTTATGTAATAATCAAACCCAATGCGGGACAACTCAGATTAATGTTTTATGTCATTATAGTGTTAAAATATCATATGCAACATTACATTGCACAGCAGCCATATTGGACATATTCTAAATTAGACACCAAACATTTCACCTTTCACTGTTGCTGCACAAAATCTATGGAAAAACACTCCTACACGCATACTTTAACAATACACTAACATTTAAGCAGTCAAAGAAAAAGTATGGCATGCTGCAAAAATGGTGCAAAATGCACAAAGGCTACTAAACATTAACAACACATTATGTAAACATTCATAAAATTCTTAAAGCCAAGTGTTTACCATGCTGTGTAATATTTATTTTCAATAGTTAAAAATGAAGAACTCCAATGTTTCAGCATCAGAGCTATGAGTTTGCGGCTACACTCTGTATTTTGATCAATTCTGTCCTTGTCAGCCAGCACCTCACCAATATGTGTCCATTTCTACTCCTGTCGAACCTCAGATTCAGGAGGAACAATGCAGGTTCCTTCCTGGTCACAGAAGAGTGGGCCAGCTTTTTACCCTTTCATAAATAATTAAGGGGTCATGGGAATATGCTACTCTTGTCTGCATGTGTTTTGTGGATTTGGAAAAGGCTTACAACCGTATTCCCCAAGATATCCTGTGGGAGGTGCTGCGGGTGTATGGAGTGCTGGGGTTCCAGCTGTAAGCCAATCGATCCCTACACACTCGGGGGAAAAGCTGTGTTCACATTCTTGGCATTAAGTCAAGCTCGTTCAAGGTGCACATCAGACTCCAACAAGGGTGCACCTTGTCCCCTTTCCTGTTTGATATAAGGCATAGCTGAGGTCCGGAGAATGTCCAATTTGGTGTCATTAGCGTGGCATTTCTGTTTGCCACTGATGTCGTCCTTCTGGCTTCATCGCACCGTGATCTCCGACGTGCGCTGGAGTGGTTTGCAGTTGAGTGTGACGCAGTCGGGATGAGGGGCAGCATCTCCAAGTCTTAGGCAATGGCTCTCTCCAAAAAAGGTGGCCTGTCCCAAGTGGAGAAGTTCAGGTATCTCAGGGGCTTATTCACAAGTGAGGGTAAGAAGGATGGTGAGCTTGACCCCCGGGTAGGTGCCTCGGCTGCAGTATCTGACCATGGAGGTGAAGAGAGAGCTTAGCCACCAAGCAAAGCAGTTGATCTTTCTTCTGAGCCTCAACTATGGCCACAAGCTCTGGGTAGTGACCAAAAGAATGAGATTGCAGAGA
>OOFE01040343.1:15959-28034 GCA_900323365.1 Monocentris japonica | reverse complement strand
CGATCCGGTAATCTGATGCTAAATCTGAGGTCAACGTTTTAATAGTTGGTGAGGCAAGCAACATCTCCGTGACCTCTTGAGATGGATATAAATACACATGCGTTCGCACACATGCACGCACACACACACACACACACACACACACACATACACCTAACTCCTAGTGGACGATGGTTAATGGGTCAGTAATGAAACGTCTTTGAGTTGGCTAACTGCCTGGTGCAGGTATCCATTGGTGCAAAAATGCTGCAGTTTGGAGGCTTTGACTACAGAATGAATCACTGACTAATCTGATTTGGATTCCTCAGTCTTGCCTCTCGGTGCTCTGCAGTCTCCAAACACTAAGATCACCAGTTTATAGCTTTATTTCCACATTTTAGGCATTTAGCTGACACGCTTATCTAGAGTGACGTTCAATGAGCAAGCAGGTAGAGGTCACAGCTTTGCTCATGGACACTATGATAGGACACAAGGGGTAAAATGGTGGCCTAGTGGTTTAGAGATTATCCTTCAGCCAGAGGAAATGGGTTCAAGCCGCATGAAGTGTCTGCCAACCCTAAAGTTCAGCAGCCAAGCCTACATTTTGGCCTCCCTGCAGTGGGCAAAAGAGGATTTCCCAACAGGGATCAATAAAGCATCACACATGGCTGCAGGGATTGAACCAGTGGGAATCAAAACCCTAACCCTGGGAGCATTAGTGCTGGTGCCATGAACTATGCACTTAGTCATATGGGACCACACCATGGAATACCAAGTGGTTTCTCCCTGTTTAGACAGTAACAATGAGCTCAAATCTGTGCCACAAAGAGTCAAAACCTCTGCTTTGTGCATGTGTACATCCAGACAAAAATAATGGTGGTTTCAAAGTTTCAATGCATAGCGGTTCAGGTTTCAGGGTGATTCATTGGTTAACAGGATTATCCACCATCCACCATCCACCATCCTCTGTCTCTCCCTGGCCTCATCCCCAACCTCAACCCCAGGGATGAAGAGCTTTAGGCCACAGTCGTAACCTCAAGTGTCCCCCTCAAGATCCAGTGAACCCACCACGAACAAAGCAGGCAAATCCCAGGCTTAGTGAGCTCCACATAAAGCTGTGCTCTGAGACAGAGAATGCTTTTTGTTACAAACAGGCAAAAAGGAAAATATAATGTGTTTTCAAGGTTTCACTCTCTACACACACACACACACACACACACGCAACCACAGTAACACAAGACCACCCTATAACTCAAATTACCCATACACTCCTCTTTTAAGCCATTTGTGTTGCCCTGAGAGGACCTGTGTGGTTGTTTGTAATGTACAGGCAATGGGAATGCTTTCTATTATCACACCCCACAATGTCTACTTCTTTCTCCCAGTTAACCATGGCAACTAGTTGTCAATCAAACATGATTGACAGGCAGGAGCATTTGTCTGTTTGTATAGGCAGGAGTCCATGTACCTTTTTGCCTTTATGGCTTTGTGGGGTCAAACAATGTCTGAGTTGAGTCTGTCCAACTTTTAATTGCCTCTTAGTGGGTTTAACACTCAGAGTTTGGTAAAGTCTGGCTGTCTGGGTCAAACTGTTTTAATGAATAACGTTGAAAAGATCTGTGTTGTCTGTCTGGTCCCACTGAACATTAATATAGTGAGTTCACAGCTGTGCAAGTGCATATGAAGAGCTCCTTTGCAAAATGCCATATATCAATATGGGGGGGGTCATACCTAGAAGTTTACCATTCAGTTTTTATTTTTTCATAATGCAGAAGATGCAGTTTGTAAGTGTCTTAAAATGTTATCATGCTATCAATAACTTTGCGAGTGTGGCTGTCACTTTTTTCACATGGAAGACAAAACTCTTCATATTTACAAAATGCTGCCTGTGTCTGAATGTGCAGCTTATGTGATTCTGAACTTTCATAGGTCTAATAACTTAGACCTATGAAATGTTGAGATTAGAGAGTATTAAGCCAAAGTTAATGGGCTAAACCTGCCTGCTCTCCCATGAATGTCTGTTTTTCTGCTCTGATGCACAACATATGGAATTCTCTATGATATATCAGCCTGAAGATCTTAATAACTAGCATGCAGAATATTAGGGTGTGGATGTGGAAAATGTAGGCAGTCCAACAATGTCTGGATGTGTCTGGATATAATGGTTGTATAGATGTAATACACACAGGAACACATACATCTAGGAGACGTAGCCCCAGTACATGCACAAACACCAAGAGGAAAGTCCATCACTGTTTTCACGTTCTCATTTGAAACATGCAGTTGACACCCATTATGAAATTCTTTCTCACATAAAATCCTTCTTTCTCTCCCTCCTTTCTGTCCATCCTTCCATCCACCAACCAGAGAGGGAGGAGTAGAGGAGAGCCTTGGTTTGGGCCGTCCTGACAAACGAGGCGGTTTTTGACCTCACTGCTGAGGGTTTAGAGGGCTGAGGAAGATGGAACATGGCAACCCCACTCATCATGACATCATAATGACAGGACTAGGGGTGATTTACACTCATTATGATTATGACATCATAAAGAGGGGACTGCTGGTGATTTACGCTCATTATGACATCATAATGAGGGGACTTATAGTGATTTACTGTACACCAAAATCCTAGCAAGGGAAGGAGAAAGCTAAGACTGGCTGGTGTGAACTTCAGTTACTGCAAGTAATTAATGTGATGTAATGATTTTTTAAAAACCTTTATTTATCCACGGAAGGTTTGCTGAGCATGCATGCTCTTTTTAAGGAACACTCAGCTTTACATTCATACTGTTACACACATTCACACTTGGGAGCTCCTCAATACAACCAGAATCCTCTACTTTTGGCCACTGAGCATCTTCCCTGGAGCAGTCCAGGGTTAGGTGCATCCACAGTAGTTGGGGGAGTGGAAAGAGTTATTCATTGACTTTCCCTTCCAAGCTTTCCAGCTGACTGAGGGATTTCAACTCCTGACCCTCTGGTCACAAGCCTCCTTCTCTAATCTTATGCTATCGCCATCCCAAGATGGTAACCTCTGAACCATGGATAGTTTATCCAGGGTGTAAAACATTGTTTTGACAAGCAGAGGGTTTCCAACTCGATGTTTGGAGAGGAGTGAGAGGACTTTATGTGCTGTAAAGGACAAAGTGGGGACCCAACCTGAGTCTGCAGTCTGAAGAGGAACAAACCTTCATGCTCTAACCTGATCAACTCTATTTGTGAGGTCCTGTTGCCCGTTCCCATGTGTAGTACGTACAGTATGTCAGTATGTATTCTTAAGTTTTCAATGTCTCTGCACCAATGTCACCAGAACAAACTCCTCCAGTTATTGTACTTGGTAAATTAAGCAATTCTGATTTTAAGGGATTAAATATGTCAAAAAGATTATCATGAACGGAGAGGGATCAGTAAATATTATGAAAAGTCTGTCATTATAGCAGCCTGTCTGGCCCACTAAACTGCTTTCTGTCTGCTGCCTGAGTCAGACAAGGGTCATACCATTTAAGTAGCATTTTCAGATTATGATCAAGTGTTCATAATATAAAAAAATATATAAATCTGTCTCTTCGCTCAAAAACGAACAAAACTCTGTCTTTAACACCAAGGTGATTAGTGGGTGAGAAAGGATAGTCTGTACTACAGTTTTTAAATACATCCCTCAATTCCTTTCTAGCATTTATAAACCTCATGTGAAGGAAAACAAACTAAACTAGGGCATAAATACATATTAAAGCCATCCAACTGGACAACATGGTGATATCATATTAAATCATAAATCACCCTTGGGTGACGCCACAGCCCATTTGCAAGAACTGACCACTGGGTTTTAGGAGTTGGAAAACCCCTGAATGATGTTAATGTCCTCAAACACTTCTGCTGAGACACTGCATATAGTAATGGGTGGGTGGCTGAACACATCAAAGGGTCACTGGGTTGGAGTTTGATTGCGTGAGCGTGTTAGAAAGTTGTACAGTCTCAGTAGGGGACCGGATAGGGACAAATCATTACTGACTGAGTATCTCCATCTGCTGTTGACGTCCAGGAGGATTTGACTTCCACTCCGTTACAAATCAAAAAATGAATTACAATACCGTAGCCTTTTATTTAAATATGCATTTGCACAGCTGTGACACACAAGTACAACAAAACAAAAGGAATAAAACTAACAGGGTAGATCAGACTGTAACGTCAACATGCCCATTCTCTTCTTCTCTTCTCCCCTCCCAGCAGATTTCACACCACTGGATGTATTGTAGAGGTATGAAAAAGTATGTCATTATTTTGTCTGCCTGTGATGCTTAGGCTGGAAAATAAATCTTCTTCACCTTGAAACGCTTCCTAAAACACATTTTTACAGTTATATAGTTTGCTTTCCAATTCTTATTGCATTTGCCTGTTTCATCCTTTTAACTAACTTTGATATGAAATGAACAGCCAGAATAAAGTATTTTTAACCTGTTTTGGAGAGCTTTGGATCTCTTTCCTCAAGACTAGAAGATCCCTTTTTCCCCATTGAGCACCCTACTATCTTTAATATCAGAAGCTAAGAAGCTTACCGGCTTCCTGTCTGTTTTTCAAGCTTTTAACTCATGTCTTTTTTTTATGGCTTATCTTATTTGTTATATTTAAGATTGAATTATTGCTTATAGAACAGTTTACCATCTTGAAATGCTTCTCAAATTTTAAAAATTATTATTATTATTTCTGTTTATCAGTAAATTACATCAATACGTGCTGCAGTTTCAAATGTAGGAAGCAGGGAGAAGAGTTAAACCGTCACAGTCTCTTCTTGACTATCTTGGGTCGGAGTAGTTGCCATCTTGTTTCTCTTCCAGGTAATATGATTTCTTAGTTTCTCAGCCCACCACCTGTCTGTCCCAAGATGGACCAGTGGGTATATGGGTGGACATGGCGTCTTTGTGGCCTGGTTGCCAACCGTAGTAACAATGTGTGACGGTTTCAACACATCAAATACCACTCCGCCTCTCTCTCCCTCCTCTTTGCTCCAGAAAGGAGGAGGAGAAGCGATGGAGGCCCACTTAGTGGATTTATTTTCTTAATTTGCCATCTTGCTTATTTTTTACCTGGAGAGGGGAGATGGAAAGTTAAAAAATATATGTTTCTGACGTTTGAAATATAACTGAAAATGGGGAATGTTACAGATGTGAAAGCTATGGGGAGATGTAGTTGCAGGTATGATATATATCAGAATAAAATCACTTTTTGTGTTTACATGCCTACTCATGGTCAATATATGTGGCAATAATTAAAATCTTCAGTTGCATGTTTGAGTTTCCCACCTGCAGTGTCAGCTAAACATTTTCTTTAGTTTGGAGAAGAAGCCTCCCTCCTCTTTCGGCTGCTTTTCCTGTTCCTCCTCTGCTCTGGGAGACCTGGCAGCAGAGCCTGCAGTGCTGCTGCCCCCACCTGGACACAAACATACACTGCATCAGCTCAACTACTGAACCTACTGCTGATGGAATCATGTTGGGATTGACTGACTGTGTGTGCGTGTATTTCCCCTATATATGTATTTTACCATGGCGGCCCACCGACGTAGGCTCATTACCCACCGTGCTAAAAATATTTGCAAAATAATTTTATTTCTTAATCCAAACGGTCTCTTTAAGTAAAGGAGCAGGCATTATATATTTTCACAAGTTTTCAAAAGATAAAGTAGCATTGCTTGTAGCTTGACCACCATGCACTTTTGAGTTTATCCAATGGGGTTTGAAAGGGTTTTATAATCCAGGATGGTAAAATCAACCCATAGAAGACCATGTAATCCTTCAACTGAAGTGAAAACATGAAAATGACCAAAATGGCAATATGTGCTCCAGGCCCCAAATACTGGAATACACAAGTAAGACATCAGCAAGACAGAGGGCCAGTGTATGACAAAGGGGAAACGTGTGTACTGGTGTGTGTGAATGAGAGAGACGGATGGATGGATCCAAAGCCGTAAAGCCGTCTGACCTGCAGGAACATCGACTCCGCTGACAGTCCCGTCCACGTCCGTCTCCTCTTCGGCATAGCTCAACATTAGGGTACGCTGTCTGTGGGTCAACTTCCTGCAGAAACAGGACACACAGTGACATGATGCAGAGTAATAATGGACTTACAACAGTGTGTCTGTCTCTGGCTGCTATTATACCAAAATGAACCAGTAGTATTTGTCATTCAGGTTCTTGGATTTGCTAATGGGGGTGCTATAACTAAAGGTACATTCTAACTCAAACATGATATCTCACCATTTGTCTAATTTTGACAAAACCTGGAGGGATGTTGCATTTTGGGGCTGTCTTCTGTATGTGTGTCTTACTTGGGCACTCTGATCTTGATGTGAACGTAGTGGTCTCCGTAGCTGTAGCTGTTCATCCTCCGGATCCCTTTCCCCTGCAGCCGGATGACCTGGTCAGCTTGGCAACTGGGAGGGATCTGGAAACAGTGAACAAACAGCTTGCGGCTATGGGACAAAAATACTCAAGAGTGTTGCTGTGCTGAGACGGTCTAGAGGAGAAAATGTCTTCTCTAACAAGAACTGCGCAGTCTGCGCAATCATCATTTCATCTATCCTGCCGTCTAGAGCTGAACAATACAGTGAATTCATATTTATATCATGATATGAAAAAGGGAAACACTTTATTAATCCCCAGGGGGAAATTAGGAAATGATATATTGTCCGTATGGTGCTCACCGCTATACTGATGGTTTCGTAGAGGCCCTGTGCCCTGGCGGAGCCCCCCAGGATGGCCTGGGCCACAGAGATCAGCACGTCAGAGTGGATGTCTGCTCCGCTCCGCCTGAACACTGGGCTCCTCTGGACCTGCAGGACGACATATCAAACGCACTTTCAGAAGAAATACTCTGACAGTCTTATTAGTGCTATTATTCATTTGTTGCCAACTCACCCTGAACGTAATGAGGATTTCTCTCTTCCCTACAGACATGCGCACTGTCTGACCATCTTCCACTCCTGTAAGACAATGTCACAAAAATGAAGACTGAGCACATTTTAGATTATATCAAATCCCTTTAAATGTAAAACTCTCAGCACACTAGTAGACACACACGCAGTCTGGTATTCATCCACATAGTCTCACATAGGACCCTTAGAATGGTAGAACATCCAAATGAACTCTTTTCCAACAGCAGGTACATTTGTCACGTTTGATGAAAACCTACCAGCGGGTACAGGCACGGTGACGGTCTGCCTCTTCTTGGTCTGGCCTGAACCTCGGCATAAGACGCAGGGTGTGGTCATGATGGAGCCCCTCCCACCGCAGCGCCGACACGTGGAACGCATCATAAACGGACCTGTGTTGGTTGACTCCTACAGGGGCGACAGAAAGACCATAATATGTAGGGGCTAGCGGCTAAGAACTGTATGGTAAGAAGAATTAGGGACACACAGAGCAAATCCATGTCAAAACTAATGGCCTTGATGCCAAAATGACATAGTGATTATCAATCAAAACCATGTTGAGGTTTGTTCCTTGTCACACTTTTTATTTTCCTTAAGATAGTAGGAAGGTAGACAGGGAAGACACAGGGAAGAAGAGTAAGACAGGATTCAATCATTGGTAAGCAAGTGTGGATTCAGAGGTAAGGGTGAAGGTTGAAGGGAGGTCACCCTACTCACTATGCCACCCTGCTACCACCACGTGGTCTGTAACTCACCATGCCAGTGCCGTTGCAGTAGTGACAGTGTGAGACCTTGGTGCCCGGCTCGCTGCCCTTCCCATCACACCTCGGGCAGGCGTCCTCGAGGTTCACCGTCATCTCCTTGTTGACGCCCTTCGCCGCCTGGGCAAACGTAAGCTCCATCACAAACTGAGGAAAGAGACACAGGCAGAGGGAGAGAGGTAAATACTTTACAGTATACAACATAGATGTTATAGATTTGGATGGGACAGTATGAGCGCGGGATGAAAGTGTGTACCCTACTGGTATGTTATTTTTTTTTTTACCACTACTGCATCTGAAACTACTGGCCTGTACCAGACATTCTGCTACCATCCCGTCTGTCCTCACCTCAGGCCTTTGTTCAAACATGTTGCTGAAGTTTCCGAAGCCACCGCCTCCAGTGAACTCCCCAAAGATCTTCCTGAAGAGCTCCTCAGGGTCAACGCTCGCCCCCCCCGCCCTGTAGTACTGCTGCTGGCCTGCCCCTCCGCCACGGCTGGGGTCGAAGCCTGCCGCCCCGTACGTGTCGTACTGCTTCCTCTTCACCTCGTCACTCAGTACCTAGACACAAAACAGTAGACCTGATGTGAGTGTCAACAGCTTTGACTCCTTGCCTCACGTTGCATCTTGCACAAAAAAAAACCCACAAGAGAAGGTCTGAGAGCATCTTTAGCGTTGTAGGTGGCAGGTTGGTTGGTGAGGCTGCTAGTAGTTCAAGGGTTGCTGGTTCATTCCCAGTACCGACAGTGCCCATTACTGCTGAAGTGAAAGGGCCAATATGTGCTGAGTGAAAGTTTGATCCAAGGATGAGTATTGGAAACTAGCTATAATCAGCTAAAGACACCGTGATAAAACACAGTAAGCAGTTGCTTGCTTTAGGTCGTTGTGTTTGTATCTGCTCTTGCATGAAAAAACTATACTCATACGTACATACATGTACATACATAACCCCACAGTGTAAAATGTCTACATGACAGCAGAATGGGTCTGGAGGACCAAATAATATCACTTGAGGAGGCTGCTCATCTTTAAGCATCAGGTCCATTGTACTTTAAATTAACCTGAAAGGGAATTATGATGTTGTTGACACTATTGTGTACAGTGTTTTGTACCTCGTAGGCTTCAGCCAGCTTGGAAAACTTCTCTTTGGCCTCGGGGTCGTCCGGGTTGGTGTCCGGGTGGTACTTCTTTGCCATCTGGAGAGGGACAACCAAAATGAAAACATACCACCTTATGGTGTCTTTTTTTCTGAAAAGACAGTGAAAAAAAAGTCTTTGGTATTTTGCTTTCTGATAGTTCATTGAAGACAGACCACAAAGTGAGGAGAAAGATGACTGCAAAGAGTGACAGATTAAAACTCATACAGTCAAGGTAAAGTTCTTTCTAAGGGCAACCTAACGGGCCCGGTTTCCTATGACACAAGGTATCTGGGCCTGCTCATGATCCCATGGGTTTGTTCCATGTCTCTTGTTATTAACCCACTTTCCATCTCCCTTCACCATTACCAATGAAAATTACTAAGACAATTTAGGCAGGTGGACAGCTCAAGCGCTTTAAGAAAGTATGTCTATGACCTGGTAGTAGGCCTTCTTGATGTCCTTCTGCGTTGCAGTGCGGGAAATTCCCAAGACTTCATAGAAGTCCTGCTGCTTTGCTGAGAGGCTGCTGGTGTGGAAGGAGTGGCACATAATGACATGGGGACATCTCACCCCTGCAGAGAAAAAAAAGAGTGTTTATGTGCAGTAGCTTACCGTAAATGGCTGACAAGGTATCTCCAGTTTCTTAGGCTGGCAGTTTTGTTTGCACAGCACCAAGTGAATGTTGAGGGAAGCTTGCTATCAATCCCACTGACTACATTAAAGCATAGGAAGAATGTACAAAAAAATGCAATTAACTGTTTGCTAACAGTCCTGTTAGCAATTACTGTAGTTAATAGCCATTATCGCTTGCTACATGTGTTTTTGTAGGTTTCCTTTCCTTTATGGTTTATTTACACTACATTCCGGGATGTTGGTAAGACACTACATACAGTATTTGGTAGTGGCATGCTTGTCTCTGCATGCAGGTTTCCTTTAGTCCTACACCACCAGGACTAAAGTTGCTGGGTCAGCGTGGGGACAGGACGGTACTGATGCAATAGTGCAGTAAAACACTAACAGAGGACAATTGCATCATGGACCAATGCTATTGATGGACCAACTCCAGTTGCTTTCTCAATTTCAAGCATTAACATTTACTCACTCACTCACTCACTCACTCACTCACTCACTCACTCACTCACTCACTCACTCAGTCAGTCAGTCAGTCAGTCAGTCAGTCAGTCTGTCTGTCTGTCTGTCTGTTGTCTGTCTTTCTTTCTTTCTTAGGGGACAGTGGGCCAAACAGCTGACGCCTGATAACTAACTTCAGCTTGTCAACGTTAGCCACCCTCCTCTTGCTGTCTTACTTGTCAGCCCTCTCAATGTCACGACACTTCCGGGTCTCCAAGAGCTCAAGTTGTCGACTATCCTGCATCGAAGTGCCTCCGATATTGTCCTAGCACAACCATTTCTATGTCTGGCGGCGACAAGCAGCAAACCACTCCGCCGGTGTCCAGAAGAAACTGCTGTTGATAAATAACGTGTTGAGAGCCGAGCTGTGGAGGACGCCATTTTTCGCGTCACTGCGTGTCATCGGTCAGCAGTGGTCTGCGCATGTGCGAGTTTAGAAAAAAAAGCTATGAGCACACCGCAACAAGAAAACATTAAAAGAATAACACATATGTGATATATTTTTTGTTCAACATATGAAGACTGTAAGGTCTGTTCTTTCTCCCTTTTCTTAATATTTAGTGTCTGAGTCAAGAGTGGATTTATTGAACGTCAACAGTGTTCTTCCAGTATAATTATTAAATGACATTTAATCACTTTTAATCAGTTATTTGTGTAATATTTATCACATTTCTTGCTGCCATATGGTATTTGGTTCTGGTTGACAAATGATCAGTTTACTGTTTTCAAATAAATATCTGAAATCATTATAGCTTGAGCTTGCATAGTAGTGAGTATATAACATTTCAGGAATGCATATGTTTAGACAATATCCACACATTCTTCCAGCTTATGTCAATAATAAATAGATTCCAATCTTCCATAACATATAGAGTAGAAACAATATCTTTTTTGGAATGAAGCACATATGACCCTGTTGTTGTTATGTGGATGATATGAAAAACACACATTCCCTATTTGTATGTCAACTGGTGAAAGCGTAGGTAAATCTTGGTATTTAAACACATAAAGACACCTGCAGAGGAAGCATGGGTGTAGGCAAATTCATTGGTATTGGACATATTTCTAAATACATTCTCCAGCTTACAAGTTGTTTTTACGAGGTAAAGGTACAAGGTACAAGGTAGTGTGGGCCATGTAGGCCTCACTGCATCATCTTGTATTTGTTGAGAATTGGCATTGATTTTATCTTTTACAGGTTCCAGTTGTACTTGAACTTGTATTGAATTGAACCTCACTGTTCAATGGACATTCACTATCAAGGCAGATGCCATTTGAAAGTAGAAGCCTCATCAAGATGAGTAACAATTGTTGGGGCAGGAACTTGCCCAACTGGGGGAGGAGGGCGGGGCTAATAATATTTCCTGCCCCAAGGCAAAAAGTTGCATATTGTCCTCTGGGACTGATTTTTTTAAAATAGCATGCTCTACCATTGTAATGCTGGCATAGAGATAGATCCTTGATAAAGACCACTACTGATGCACCAAAGAGACAATAGATGGCGTCACTGAGCTATGAATGACTTTCATACCCATGCTGTAGACCAGGGGTGGGCAATCATGTGCCATGGACGGCCGAGAGTCTGCAGGTTTTCACTCCAACCAAAGAATACAGCAGGTGATTTCACTGATTAGTCCTTCCTCTCTGGTTGAAGGTGTGCTAATCAGTGAAATCACCTGCTGTATTCTTTGGTTGGAGTGAAAACCTGCAGACTCTTGGCCCTCCATGGCACATGATTGTCCACCCCTGCTGTAGACTAATCCACTGACGAAATAGAACTTCTTCTAGTTCTGTAACTGACAGCTTGCATTTGGTAAATGTTAAAAAAAACAACATTAAAATAATAATAATAATAAAAATAATGAAATATTCAAGGGGCCACTTGTTTCCCTGACAGCACCAGTCAGAATCTAATCTCACGGTCACTATGACTGTGCCTGGACGTCGGCCCCTGTGTCTTAGGGTGAGGGGTCAAAGGTCATTGAAGGGGGGTGAGTGCAAAGTTCCTCTGCATCAGTCAAAGGTCAAGACCAGGTCAGACCTGTTTTGTGCAGTTTGAAAATTACTTCATTACACAAATCTACATGTAGATACATACATCGCCTCCACATCAGAATGGGGCATCAGCTGCAGGGTGGCAGTG
>OOFE01040340.1:0-12564 GCA_900323365.1 Monocentris japonica | reverse complement strand
TATGACTAGATATTTGACGTTACATTTTATGTAGCTGTAGACCCAAATGCATTTTAAATATTGGAGCATTTGCCTTTGTAAATAATAATTTGCAGATATTGCCCAGCCACTACTGGCACACATCATAATGAACAACTAAAAGAAACAGGTTATGGAAAATGGACTTATGAAAAGAAATGTATTGGAACCCTGCTATTTTGCTCTTTCTCAAGTAAGAAACAAGACCTATTTTGTTAATCAGTCCCCACTTATTTGCTATGGCTCCAGATACTCGCCTGTAAACTGATCAGCCCATGTGTTTTTTTTTCCCCCCATTGCACAGGAGCCTTTGGCTACTTTGAGGTCACGCATGACATCACTCGCTACTGCAAGGCCAAGGTGTTTGAGCACGTTGGCAAGACTACACCTATCGCTGTCCGCTTCTCCACTGTTGGTAAGACTCGCCATGTGCTGTGTTCAGATCTGAGGATATAGTCAGTCACCTGTGTGTATGAAATCATACCTTCATCATACAGGAAACCTTTTCTATGTTGATGAAGTACACAGGTTCTTTTTTTTTGGCAATTAGCCTGTAGCCCGGGGATGGGGCTCTTTGGTGGTGGTTGGTGCCAAGAAACTATAGCACCACACGGGTAATCTCTCTGCGACAGAAAGTCTGCCTCCCACACATTTCAGATAATGGCACAGATGATTAATGAGATTATTATGAGTGGGGTCAGATGGTGTAAGTGCGCACTACTCTTGACTCATATGCTGACTTGTATAGTATGATAAGCCTCCAATTAACTCAATAACAGCTACCTTATGTAAGGACACTAAGGATCAATATGTACCAAAAACCCAGTCTCAAAGGGCACTGTGAAGCCCTTTGAGACTGTAACTGTGATTAAGGGCTGTACAAATAAAATGTGATATGATTTGAATTAACCCAATAACAGCTACCTTATGTAACTAAGCATCAATATGTACCAAAAATCCCTAAGATCTGAGCACACAAAGGACCATTCATGACAGAAGTCTGGATATATGTACTGAGTAGCATTTATAGAAAAACATAATGAGACACTTATCTTAAGTCTTAATGCCACTATGAGTGAGAAGTAGTGTCGCAGCTACATTTTAGACTGATGATGGTCAAGAATTGTAGTTGACCTTTTTGAAGAATGCATATTTAGGTGAGCATAAATGGGCAATGAGCAAAACTATTTGAAAACGTGCTAATTCAAGTATCCTAAAGACCTTGAAAGACCTTGGATGATCAGCTTGGATAATAATCATTAGGAGCCTGGAAGTCTAGAATTTATGACAGCTTTATCTCGAAAGCCCTAAAGAGTAGTGACGTCAGAAGTTAAGAAGTTAAGAAACTCACATTGCTGCAACTGGATGGGAGTTAGGCTATGGAGGCCACCTTGTAGTTGCGGAGGTTCTGCTGCCTCCTTTTTCCTCATTTTTTCACAAGGCAACTTTGTCAGTTGGCAGTGAGAGGTAACTGGGGTAATGCGATGTCTGTAAACCGTACACTCCTCCGATCCAAATTTCAGCCATAGTTGGTGATTCCAGTTTTGTCATTATGGAGCGCTCGTATTTTGCTCTGAAGTTTTGATTTGTCACTTCCTGTGGGTGGAGAAGTTTCCATAGCTGACATCAGAATTTCATTTGGACAAATAGAGTGAATACATGGCACCTGAATTAGGTTCACTTAGGTGACAAAGCACTTTGACGATTCTAAGACAGGCTATGTATTGGTCTGCTGTATGGATCAAAAACTGTCAACTGTGTTCCTATACTTATTGAGTAATGAATAAGGGTTGCATACTCTGATAGTTTGTGAAGCTCTAGCCTGGATTTAGCCCTATATTCAATGGGAAATAGCACTGTGAATATCCATTTCTATTGCCAAGTAAACATTGACTAGTCTCCCATAGCCAGAAACAAGACACCCTGGTCTCTCATCTGTGATATCACACCAACGTACACATCCCTGATGTTTTTCTGCAGACCAGGGAACATTTTGTAGTTTATAAACAATAGCATTACTATTATATAAAGCTAAACTGGATGTAAAGTGTTCAAACATGAGTTCACAAAGTCAGTAACACAATTCATTGTCTAGGCTGCACGTCAATATGAGATCACATTGGAGGAGTTTTTTCATGTTTAAAAACACCCCACTGTCCTAGATTATATGGAAGATAAGCACCAGGGGACGTGTGACATTTCACCAAATAAACCCTGGGTAAAAAATGTTTTGTCTGCTTGTCTCAGATATAACAAGACCACTGAAAATGTTGAAAATGTAAAAGAAATTAAATTATATGCAAAGCCATCAGCTTGGCACCATGAAACTGACATGAAATTGGTGCCACATGTGATAAAACATGCATTTTGGCATCCATTGGGTGTCTGCAGGTCCAGGAAGTCTTAAAATGTTGTGAATTATAGTCTCTAAATTCAAGGCCTTAATGGGTCTTGATGTTACAGTTAAATACAATCTTTTGAGTCTTAATTTCTGTCTAGAGGTCTTAAGAAATGTGTTTTTTTTTTTCTCCCCATGAGAAATCAGCCCAGTCACACAGACCCCTATTCTGATAGGTTGTTTTCATTTTAACATTCATTTCAGTTTCCAAATTGGTCTTCATATTTCATTCTAACTAGCATTAAAAGGTCTTGAAAAGCCTTGAGTTTAACCTGATAAAACGCACACACACCCTGAAATATAATCAGAAAATAAGCTGTTTTATCAAATAAATGCTCATCTCTAATAATAGCATGTTTTGAATGAATTTTTAGTGTGTTCTAGTATTTGGTGGGGAAAAAACCACCGGGGATAGTAATCAGCATTTTATGAAAAGTTGATTCTTGAATTGAAAGATACTCCATGTGCATTTTATTCCAGCTGGGGAATCTGGCTCAGCAGACACAGTGCGTGACCCCCGAGGCTTCGCGGTCAAGTTTTACACTGAGGAAGGTAACTGGGACCTGACGGGCAACAACACCCCCATCTTCTTCATCAAGGACGCCCTGCTGGTGAGTGGTTGTGGGTGGTGTATGACCCCGTGTTTCCTTTGTATTCATTCAGTAGTGGTGAACAACAACACCACTACCACCACTGCTGGAGAAAATTAGAATTATTAGAAGTCCACATTTTAATCCTGTTTTCTCTTAAATACACAAACAAATATGGGTCCAATTTTTAGAAATAGTTGCTTCAGTCATTATAAATCATCAAAAGAACAACAGTTTTAGTGCTAGACCCTGCAGTAGAACAAAAACTGGGATCAAGACCAAAACCAAACCCCAAGTACTCCACTGACCTGTGCCTTTTATCCCATGCAGTTCCCGTCCTTCATCCACTCCCAGAAGCGTAACCCCCAAACCCACATGAAGGACCCCGACATGGTGTGGGACTTCTGGAGCCTGAGGCCTGAGAGCCTGCATCAGGTAGCTGCTGCCTCACCGTAGGTTGTTGTTGTTGAAGACATTGGGTTTAGTCAAGTTTTTGCAATGGGCATACATTGGAACGGAGGGTTATTTCAAGAAGTAGGTAACCATTAACAGCATTATCATGAAGTTAGAATGAAGTAGCTTGTTGGTTTACCTCAAAACAGTCTTCCACCAGGGGTTGGCACAACTGTCCCCTTTCGTGTGACTTCTCATAACTTGTATTTGCCATCTTGCCTCTCTGTCCAGGTGTCCTTTCTGTTCAGTGACCGAGGATTGCCTGATGGCCACCGCCACATGAACGGCTACGGCTCTCACACCTTCAAACTGGTCAATGCTGCGGGTCAACCAGTCTACTGCAAGTTCCACTATAAGGTCGGCTTAAGCCCAGATTCAACCCTCATTTGACATTTGTCTTGATAGGTGCAAGGGTGGATTTTGCAGTTAGACTTGGTAGACATTTCAGTTCTCTTATGGGATACCAATCGAAAGTGGTAAGAGGCCACATTATTGTATCACTGTCGTGCAGTTGGCTCAGGCTAGTTACAAAGACATGCTGTTCTATAGCTGACCCTGACCTCCCTGTGGGGGGTGGAAAAGGGAATATTTCTCTCCCAGGCTCAATATAGTATCTAATTCTGATTATTGAAGAAAGGTGTTATTAAAATGACTTAAGGTTTTTTGTCTGTTTTTTTTTTTTTTTTTTTCTTTAGACTGACCAAGGAATAAAGAATCTGACCGTGGAGGAGGCAGACCGCCTGGCGGCCACCAATCCAGACTACGGCATTGGAGACCTCTTCAACGCCATTGCCAATGGCAACTGCCCCTCATGGACCTTCTACATCCAGGTCATGACCTTTGAGCAGGCTGAGAAGTTCCATTTCAACCCGTTTGATCTTACCAAGGTACGTCCTTCCTCCACAGCAGAACAAATTGGGTTGTGTTCAGTGTGTTCAGCTAGAACAATATGGTCAGTGTGGTTGTAAACATGTTTTCATACCCTCTTGTAATCAAAACCTCTTCATCATTTGTCATTCTATCACTCATGTTGAGTGCTGCCGTTGGGAAAAATAGCTTGACTGAACGCAGTGTTGTGGAATACTGTAATCTGCTATTGGCAGGCACTGTTCACATTATTGCCAGTATCTGTCTAGGCTTAAAGTAGCTTGTCAACTTTGTTAGCAGTTCTCATTGAAACTCGAAGGTAGCGGCACCCTTCAGTTTGAATGAAAAAAAATTCTCTGTTAACTAAATTTAGAATGCTGAAACACTTTCACCTCAATGGTGTAAAAATAATATGTACTTGTGGTAAATATATAAAAATAAAAATATATAAAATATGTACTTGTGGTATTGCAGATCCCAGGTGCAACCACAAAGTTTGGAGTTAACTTCCTCATTTTTGTTTCACTTTGTTCTGGACTGTGATCATTTTTTTTTAGATTTGCATTGAATTAGTTCAAAGTAAAAACGTAACTTTGTACTATACATGTGAATCAGGGTGGTGTTGAATAAGGCCATGCATTTTTCTACTAATGGAGTTTCCTGTCACTAATCTCTCTACCTGTAGGTTTGGTCCCATAAAGACTACCCTCTGATCCCAGTCGGGAAGATAGTACTCAACAGAAACCCAGTCAACTACTTTGCAGAGGTGGAGCAGCTGGCCTTTGACCCCAGTAACATGCCACCAGGCATTGAGCCCAGCCCTGACAAGATGCTGCAGGTAACACCATGGCACATTTTCCATCTGGTGGCATCTGGCATGTCTTTAAATCACAGATATGTAGAGAATGTGGGAACTGACCTGAATCAAAAAGGGTACATACTACAAGGCAATCTGCTGCCATTATAAGCCAGTTACCAGAAGTGTGCTTGTTTACAATGATCAGCAGAGTGATGTCCGACGTTGATCCTTGTCTGCCAGTGCTGCAACTGAATATAAGGTGGCATCCCATCCGCAGCCAGTCACATACATACACATACCTCTAACAGTGCCATGTCCTGTCTGTCTCCCATTAGGGTCGTCTCTTCTCCTACCCAGACACTCACAGACACCGACTGGGAGCCAACTACCTGCAGATCCCTGTCAACTGCCCAAAGGCCTATGTGGCTAACTACCAGCGTGACGGGCCAATGTGCATGTTTGCCAACCAGGGTCAGTCATCACCTGGGCTTTGATTGTGTGTTTTTCTGTGTCTGTCCACTGAGATATCTTTGCATTTCTTCAAGATAGATAAGCAGACTGTTCAAAGCGTAGAGTGGGGCTCTGGTAGGGCTGCACAATTTATTGTGTGTGTGATCAGATATTGTGATTTTTAGTTTATACAATTAATATTTATACTCATGGCCAGAGTTATCATTTCAGCTATAATCATGTAACCCTCAGCTGTGGGACAAAATGAATCTGTGACCCTGACCTAGAATGTGTTGGCGTACATGTGAGAATGTTTTCTGACTACCTTGTTTAACTTGGACATGGCCATATTGTCCAAATTGTATACTTGCCAAGCTCTACACTGTAGCAAGCACCATCTGAAAAAAATATGAACATGTAGCAACATGGCATTTTCAGCATGCATCTGTTTTATTCCTTCTTGGCTCACCTCTGCCTGGCCTCTAGGTGGCGCTCCAAACTACTATCCCAACAGCTTCAGTGCCCCAGACACTCAGCCTCACTTTCTGGAGTCCAAGTTCAAGGTGTCTACAGATGTGGCTCGCTTCAACAGCGCAGATGAAGATAATTTCACACAGGTAAAGAGAATAAGACACAGGTATAGCTATATGTTTTCTGAGAGTTGAGTAAGTAGGTGTGTGTTTGTTCTGTGTCTCACACACACACACACTCATTCACACATTTCCATACTGTACTTTGTTGTGTCAGAAAGTTGTTTTTTTTACTGTCTTTACTTTCCCCTTTCTCATTTTTTTTTTTTCATTTTCATTGTAATATTAGCAACATCAGGTCGACAAAACACAGTTGTCAGTTGAGTTATTGTGCTGTAACATTCAAAAGACAGTAAAAGCAATATAATTTGTGATCAAATGTCTGTTTAAAGGGGCAATAGGTAAGGTTTTTACTGCCCCCTAGCACAAAATGGCCATAAATATATCTGCAGGGGTTGATAGGGCTGTTGCCCAATACCAATGACTCAAGGGGTTGAGGGGGTGGGCTGTGTGGGGCACTGTGCCAGAGACATGTGTAGGAGATACGTTTGGTGTTGCAATTCCTTCTGGTCGCCGATAGAGGGCGATGAAGGTCATAGATTACTTAATGCCTATAAAACTGTTTAAATTCATTCACTTAAATGAAGGTTGTTTTAATTTGTCTTACTGTGACTGGTGACTTGAATTTTCTATGTGGTGTATTACAGGTGCGTACCTTCTACACCAAGGTGCTGAATGAAGAGGAGCGGAACAGACTTTGCCAGAACATGGCGGGGGCCCTGAAGGGAGCCCAGCTCTTCATCCAGAAACGTATGGTGAGTCCGCATCACTGCATCAACGTCCACTCGGTGCAAACTCCTCTATCTAACATTGTGGACTTCCATACTCCTCTTCTTATGTGACAAATGATGTCACATTTGTCATATTTTTGGCTGGGTGAGCTAGGACAGAGATCAAGGGTTGTGTTTTCAAATGGGATATCTACTCTTACAAAATAATTGATTGCACAAAGTTTAGGCAATTCACGGTACTTTTAAAATTATAGTAGTTAACTTAAATCCATGGTTGACGAAATTATATACTTTAGTCGTCTATATTTTAGAAATATTGAATGAAAAGCTTGATTTTGTTTTTTTTGTTTTTTTTTGGTCCTAAAATGGATATATATCATTTTGGAAATGAATTTGTATACACAGATCTGAAAAAGTGTGGAAGGGTGGGGGATTCACATGTGAGCACAGTAGTTGTAGACCTACTATTATTCCACCTATCATGATATTAGATAGCGTGAGGAATGTTCTTCAGCCATGGAGTGATATGATCTTGCTGACTATTATGTTGCCCATCCACCATCAACATACATCAAAATCTTCAAATCCAGTCCAGATTTTTTTGAGATACTCTGCCACGATGTCATACAGATCTACACCAAACTGATGAAATAACATCAGAGTTTATCATCTCTCATGTGGACATTCCTTCCTTCCTTCTTTCTTCTCAACTTCCCTCACCTGTCTCGGATTGCCACCAACCCACACTAATACAAGAACCCTGGTCTTGTAAAGCAATGGGTAAACCACTAACACTGGCAGAGTTAGCGGTTCAATTCCCACTGGGGCCACCCATTCTAAAAATGTATGGTCTCTAGTTATTGTTAGACGCTTTGTGTAAGAGCATCCACCAACTGGCAAATGATGGGTCATTGGTAACACTGAATGTTGCTGTTGAAGAACTTGATTATGTCTTGTTGTCTCCTTCCGCCTCTAGGTCCAGAACCTGATGGCTGTCCATCAAGACTACGGAAACAGGGTCCAGACCCTTCTCAACAAGTACAATGCCGAGGCCCAGAAGGTAAGCCCAACGCGCTATCACCCACCAGGTTCTGCCTCCATTTTCAAACATAAAGCGTCTACAACTTCAAAATACATTTTGAATACACTAGAGCAGTGGTACCCAAAATGTGGTCTGGGGACCCCATGTGGTCCCTGGCAGGGTTTGAGGGGATTCCTATTATTTACTGTTATTTCACTCTCTACACGTTAGTGATGAGAGAATGTATAGATATAGACTATTTTCATCGGGTTTCACTGTGGTTACCTCCCCATCTCCAGTATATACTGTTATATAACTGTATTTAATCATAACCTAACTACAAAAATCCTCTCAGATGGGGTTCCTTGGGACAAAATCTCACTAAATGGGAGATCCAGTGTCTAATGCATGTCTATTTGGAGGTCCTCGATATGAAA
This sequence comes from Monocentris japonica, assembly GCA_900323365.1. Lineage (NCBI taxonomy): Eukaryota > Metazoa > Chordata > Actinopteri > Trachichthyiformes > Monocentridae > Monocentris > Monocentris japonica. The sequence continues at coordinate 4,210 of OOFE01040340.1, read as the reverse complement.
AAGCTTGGGAAACGCTGTACTAGAGCTTAGTCAATCCATGTGAGAATGGAAAAATGTCTCGAATCGAAACATAAACAAAGAAAGTACAAGGGTGAAGTGGCACTATTCTTTAACTTTGGATTGGGCCATTAGAGATTGCTGGGATATAGCTTCATGGTGAGAGCATGAAATTCATGAATGTATGAAATGCAGATATAAAAGAATCTGTTTAGTGATCCATCTTTCAATAAATACAGAGCTCTTTTTTTTTTTTTTTTTTTAATTCTTTTCATGATAGTACAACTTTCTCTGTGAACCCAAACTGAATATTAGTTCACTTGTTTGATTTTACCTTCAATGTTTGCCTTTTCTCTCTCATTCACCTCCCACTGTCTCCCAGAATACCACTGTGCATGTTTACAGCCGTCCAGAAGCCTCCTCCAAGATGTGATGTCTTAAATTTCCCCCAGGGAGCAACCATCTACCTGCAAGCAATTGCAATTGCCATTACTTACTGCTACTACCAGTAACCAAATTGCATTTATTTACCAACTGCTACCATCAGTAACAAGATTGTACTACTAACATTCAGGGTTGGGGTAAATAAAAAATTCAATATTCAACCTTCAAAAATACTCTTGAAACCAATCTATAAAGAAATTGTGAATGAAGGATTTATCATAACTTTGTGAATTGGATTGTCGGTGTGCATTTTTTATTGCGTCCATTAAGTGAACTGACCCCAACCCCCGCTGAGTGCTATGCTGAATGATCATTATCGGTAATAATTCCTCAGGTTATATGTGTTATGGGAAGTTGGTAAATGTGTAATTCCCTGTTAATATAAGTGGAAAGCCAATATATTAATGGCTGATTGATTGATTAGTCCCATAGTGGATTCAGTAGCCTACACAACACATTTCCATCCATGTGTAAAAACATGTGGATGCCAAAACATGCTTGTATTATGAGGCCATTAATCTGTTAATAAGGCTGAACTACAACAACTTTTCGGTCGATGTCGGTGCCACAATGCGCAATCAACATGAAATACGAGCAGCAGGACACTCGAGGACTGTGAGAGAGCCTCGCTACTTTAACGTTTTCCACCCACATTAACCAGGAAATGTACACATTTACCAGATTGACCACATTTATCGTAACAATATGTACTGCTATCATTGAGTGGATGTTATGATGACCCACCTCTAGCATCAGTCTGAATCAAGTCCTATGAACAGACCTGTTTTCACCTCAATCTTACTTCAGTCATTTTTCAAATAGCATTTGTAGAAAATTCTGAATCATGGCCTTATGATATTTTTTTACCCTTTTCATTCCCAGCATTCTATTCTATCCATCCTCAGAGGATTTTTAAGCTGTAAGTGAACACATACTACAACACACGAGTGAACAAAGCCAGTGATTAACATGGCTGCGTTTTTCAATATGGACAATGATCAGTTTTGACTAGCTGAACCTGGGCTGAACAACTGGGAATCTGAATAAACTTATCATGAAAAAGAGGGTATTTCATCTTGTTGACAACGAGAAACCTTTATCACTAATGCCATACAAGTTGTTATCCCTGAGCTATTTCCCTCACACCTAAACTTACACTGCAGTGCCTTTTTGTGTACACATCAAGACTACCACATACAGATCAACTGTAACCTTGAACAAGTGGTGGTATTATGACCTCATAGTTAAAGGTGTAAAACAGTGGTAAATCTACAGTGTCTAAGAAATCAAGGTCTGAAATATTATGTCATTTTAAATAGGGGAAATCTACAGAAAACCTGAAAGAAACCAGACAGATGTGACTTTTGAAATGAAATGTATGCATTCATTTTTAATGTAACCTGCCATAAATGTCAATCTGTATGTTTGAAAAAAATCTCCCTATCATATTGCCTGTCTGAATAGCATTAATTTGTTTTATTAACATGTAATTTGTGAGCTTCTTCCGAATGAGATGTATATTTAGTGCCTGTTCATTTTGTAATCAAAGCTTATGAGAAATTTAATTTGTCTTCAATTTTTTTTGTCTGTTCCTGCAGTCTTCAAAGCAGGTTGCATCTTGTGTGCATGGATCTTGTGTTCAGGCTCTAAGTGACATTAAATTGAAATTTGAGTTGAATGAGTAAAGAGTTTTGATTTAAATGTGAAGTTTGAGCAAGTGGCAGCAAAACAGGCTCACTCTGATATGAGTGGATCCTACTGCTAAGAAGGCAAAGCTATATCTGTAACTTTGGTGTGGTTTTGGGCTTGTCTTAGCTGGTTGGCATAGCGTGAAGAGGAAAGAGACAGCTGAAAAAAAACAGTGTTTTCTGGGATAAACCATCAAAACTGTGAATCCTTTACCAGGTAAAATTTACCTGGTCTCTTTCATTGCCACCTGCTATAATGGTGCACTTTTGATACTTTTGCAGTTCAGATTTTGTTGTCGAAAATGACAAACAGCCACTACACTTAAAATGTCTCGTTTGTATGATCCAATTTTGAACATAACTTTAAACTCATCTGTGCACAACAACTCAACACACACACACACCGGGACTATTCAGGATTGTTCTTTGCACAAGTGGACTACTTAGAACGGCACTACTCAATTGCACAACTGTACATACTCTCCAAGTTAATTTATTGCCACTACGCACTAATCTGTGTATTTCTGATATTTTGTGGTTTGTATATTGCGGCGTGCTTCCTGCTGCACAATCAAGAGCCGTCTAATCTTTGTATTCACATATGATTGAGTACTTATAGCTGCCCTTACTGTAGTTTGGGGTGATAACAGTGAGCAGAGGGAAACCTATGATCAAAATGGTCATCCTTGTACATTCTCTCATTGTGGTAACTTCCAGTGAGTGAAAGCTTGGGACCCCCAGAGGTCCATGGTAAGGTTATCATAAACTAAAATTAAGATGAAAAGTGGGTATTAAAAACGTCGTCGTAAACTGAAATAAAAATTAAAAACATAGTATAGAAGCTAAAACCAAGATAAATCTGCCTACTTGTAAAACGGACAGAAATATACAATTAAAAGAAAAAAGAATACTATATTTTCGTCTTTTTGTTTATGTACATGTTTATGTACTGTTTTTGGCTGAATTTTGGTGAACACTATGAGATACCAATATCCTGTCAACCTTCATATGTGTTAGGTATAACGCTTCTTTGATGTCTGTGGTTTGTGCAGGTTTGTGTTGTGTGCAGCACTTGCAGATGTGCATTTATGCCTCTGCTTGGTACACTTGATGATACGCAAGCCGTTTTAACATTTACTCTCTTGTACTCATAAAAATTACAGATATGAGTAATTCACATTTTACTTGTAACAACCCCATGCCTACATATGCTTAATATATTGTAATCTGTTGTAATTGTAGGTTAACATATCAATAAGTCAACAGTAACATGTAAAACTGTCACTTTTAACTTGTTAGCATGTTACCTCTTCATATCGAAATGTCATATCTTCAACTTGTACACATATTAGTTCTTCATATCGTGGATTTATTTCTTACAAGTAAAAATGTTACTTTTGTGATATCTTCTAGTCCTCATATGTATGTGCATTTCAAACTAGTTAAAATGGCAGTCTTACGTACTTGTCTTCTGATTCTGTTGTGGCTTTGGGTCTGCCAGACCTCTTCCTGTCAGAGTTTCCTCCCATTACATTACATTACATTACATTACAGGCATTTAGCAGACGCTTTTATCCAAAGCGACTTACAGTAAGTGCATTCAACATAGGTAGGCAAAAAACTACTAGTCACCAGAAATTATGAGTGCATTTCCTTCCTAAAACAAGCATCTAAGAGCATAACCAGTGCTAAGGTAAAAGTGCAATAAGTTAGCTACCTACTTTTTATTTAAACAAATGACAAATAAGTGAAGCAAAATAAAGAGCTAAGACAAATAAGTGAAGCATATAAGCAAATGCTAAGACAAGTGAAACAAATAGGCAGGTGCTAAGAGGAAGGGTCAAAGTGTGTTTTGATGGTGTGGGAAACTGTACTCACTGACACCTTTGCTTTCTTTGCAATTTCTCGAAAGGAGAGACCTACACTTTTAAGGGTTATAATGGTCTGTCTGTCTTCCTTTGTTAATTGCCTTTTTCTTGCCATTATGATAGCAATATACTACTTCCTGCAGTGCAATATGGTCCAAATAATGCTTCAGAGGGTGTAATAACAGTCTGTTCCAACACTGTTTTTATACAGAC
>OOFE01040338.1:5427-18982 GCA_900323365.1 Monocentris japonica | reverse complement strand
ACCCCCACCATGACCACCAACCCCCCACAAGGAAAGCCCACAGAGGAAATGTTTGCATCCAAAAAAGCAGGCAAATGTTCAATGTTTCTGCTACTCTACCCACACAACTATGATTAGACATTCTGTGCTGTTTTTCTCATTGCTTCTTCCTCGGCGATCTGCTCTCAACCATTGTTTGGTGTATTTTCAGTCCTTCAACAGGCTAATGTAAACTCTGCATTTCCTCTGCCCCTTTCCATCTCAGGAGGGGGCCTTTGCTCTGGTATTTAAAAGCCGTCATTTCCCTGGAGAGGCAGTGGCCACCAGGTTAGTATGTGCGCACACACACAAACACACACACACACTTCGCTCTGACATTTCACTTCACATCACGGTCCAGTGTCTGTGTAGTGACCCACAGGAGATGAGTCATATCTGTTATTACCACGATAAAGCAATACCAAGTATGATTTTAGGAGACTGTTTTGAATCACTCTGGGTGGGTTATCTTAGCCACCATCCATTGCATGTGTCACATATTATGACTCTGTAACGTGCTTACGGCAATGGGCGTGATTGTGGTCTGTGTATGTGTGTGTGTGTGTGTGTGTGTGTGTGTGTAAGTTCCTGTCCGACTGCTAGACCTAGGGGTAGCAGAGGAGAGGTTGAATCCAGGCCCCCCTCTCCCTCCCTACCTCCCTCCCTCCCTCTCCTGAGCTGGCCTCTGGGCTGCTTCGGCTTCTCTGTGACTCATTAATGGAGAGACTAGAGAGTTTCCTGTTTCAGCTCGGGGAAATGCCCCGGTCAACAACACTCTCATTTAATCCCTTCTCATCACTTTATTTCACTTTATACCTTTCCTGGTTCAGTGGGTCATCGTGGATCAAGGAGAGGGAGATTGCCGGAGAGAGGGAGACAGAGAGAAGCAGGGAAGGGTGTTGGCTAGCCACGATAGAGTGACAGAATGAGGGATCATGGGTAATGTGTTGCATTGTTAGCATTGTCTCCCAGGGTGAGGGATGGAGGAATGGTTGTAATTATCCAGTGATGCTGGCCTCCACTCCACTCCCCTCTCCCTCTCTCCTCCAGTGATCAACCCTCTGGGAAGACTCCCATTCTGTGGTTGTCTTGTTTTGTCTCCCTCTCATTCTGTTATTCTTGTACAACCACTATTCTCTCCCTCTTGCGTAGTCTTACTTTTCTTTCATGCCTACCCCTCCCTCCTCCCCATCGCTCCGGCCCTTAGGGTAAATATTGCATTGCGTAGTGACCACATGTTTCTGTTTGCAAGCTTTCCTCCTCAAGCTCCACACCCTTTAAAACAACCAGCAGCCTTACGTCAATGTAGCCTTGCCGGAGTGAAAAGAGGCATAGAGACAAGAGAGGGAGAAACAGAGAAATAAGGAGAGGCCTTTTTGACACAATGTCTTAATAAGTAACCTGCCATGAAGAGGCAAAACTAAAGGCAATTTAAAATAGACTGTTTGCACTGTTGTCACAAGAGGAGTGTGTGAAGCTTTAATCTATTTTAAAGTTGCTTGCCTCCCACCATCTTTCCTCACCTCTCCCAGCCACACCTGCACACCCAGGCACCTGTACACCCTCAGCAGCCAATCAGAGAAGCCCTCATAGAATCAATGGCCAAAGGAATTCAGATAGGATAGGATCAGTTTACCCTGCTAATGGTCAAGATTAGGAAGTTCAGATTAAGTTTGGAATAAGCGTGAGGAAACCTGATCTCTTGCCTGCACAGGGGCAAATTCAACCGCAGAACTACGCGGCGCTAAGCTAGAAAGCTGGAGATTCAAATGATGCAGAGACAGCTCATTGTTGTTGTGTAGTATACAGTAGGGATCATTCTGCTGCAGGAATGGGAGAGGCGTTTCAATCCCTGCTCTCAGATTCCCTTATAATATAACACTCAGCATTCATACTTTTAGATGGCACCATGTTTAAATGTGTCTGTGTGTTTTTGCAAAACCTAATCTTCCCTCTTTTCCGTTGCTACCCAATCGTCCCTTTTTCCTTCATCTCATCTTCCTTCTCCCTTCCTGCGTCTCTTTCTCCACCCCTACTTCTTTCTTTCCCTCGCAGGAGAGGAAGTCCATTGCTCATTGGTGTGCGAAGCAAGTACGAGCTGTCGACCGAACACATCCCCATCCAGTACAACAGTGGTGAGCTCTGTTCCTCTCTCTGTCTGCCATTATCCTCTTACACTGCACCTAGAATCTCTCTCACACACATGGGCATACACACACACACACACACACACACACTACATGTGAAATTTATAGCATTCAGCCTTGCTTAAAAATACTAATTTTCTCACTCACACACTTAGCCCCTTAACTTATACTAGTACGTGCATCTTGTTCCCTCAGCCAATCAGCTCACATGTATCTGTCTCTGAGCTGTATCTGGGTATTCTAACATTTACAGTAGCACAAATATAGCTCATGTAATCCATACCTGATGAGCTTTTTATCTTTTATTATCTTTCCTTTTTTTTATCTATCTGTAGCTCCATACTACTCAGTCTTGAGGGACATCCCAGGTACCCCAAAGGGGACAGAGCCCCTGGGGGTAGCAGCACCCAGAGGTGGGCCTCCCCTGTAGTGGAATCTATAAGAGCTAGGTGGATCGTTCGTAGGTGGAAGAGGCCTCTGAACTCTGCATCAAAAATCAGTATCAGAATCAGTTTTATTGGTCGAGTAAGTTTGCACATACAAGGACTTAGTGTGTTGCTTTTGTAAATCACATTAAGCATAACACAAAATGATTTATATAAAAAAGAAATTTAGGAAATAGGAATCTTTTCTATATTATATGTACATTAGAGCCTGACTATGTCTGGATGTCAGTAATAGAATAAATAAACAGAAATATGCACAGATATTGAGAATATTAAAGAATATTAAAGAATAAAGGAAGAATGCACTCTATGATAAAACAAAACAAAACACTAAGCCTGTACTTCGACTGGCTTTTATGAGTGTGAAACAGAATTAAAGTTGACTTTAACAATGTGCTGTAGGTCCCTAGTTGAGACATTAAAAAACAGATGCTTCTGGTCCTCAGGTCTGATTGGCATTTGCAAAATACCCGATAAATGCACACCTTTGACCGTATAACAGTTAATTTACTTATGTGTCACTCGGCAACCACTTTGTTTGGCTACTGTTCACGTACTACTGTACTAAAATCACTTTACTATTATTGATTCAAATAAATGAAAGATTTCTTCTGAGCAGTTGCATGCATAACAAAGCTTCTTAGCTGCTCTAAAATCACTGTAAATGATGGCCTTTCATGGCTTATTGCTTAAACAACAAATCACATGCAGTGTGCAATATGTTTGTTAATACAATATATGAAGAAAATCAAGAATTCTCATTTGGTACATTCAGACTGATACACCCCAACTGTTCAGAGGCCTCATAACCTAAGCTTCAAACTTCATAGCCCTATAGACGTCTATCCTACTGATCAAGGGATGATTGGATGTTTTCTCACTTTCTGATTGGATGCTATGATCTATCCAATTTACAATGTAACGCTGCTCTAACCCAGTGGTGCCCAACCCAGTCCTCAAGTGCTCCATGTCCTGCAGGTTTTAGTTCCAGCTCTACTCAAGCACACCTAAACCAATTAAGGCATCATGAAAATGTTATGCCTCTAGTTCAGGTGTGCCTGAGTAGAGCTGGAGCTAAAGCCTGCAGGACAAGGAGCACTTGAGGACTGGGTTGGGCACCACTGCTCTAACCCATCAGCTTTTCTCAAATTTGACTAATCCTCTGTTACTGTGTGAAAATTATTCTTCAGCGCAATTGCAGGGATGCTTTGTGACCCTGTTGCGCAATAATTCTGTCTCAGAAATTTCTTAGAATTAAATTTCTCAAGCATTGTTTCCAGGGAATTCTGTGCAGAGTTTGGGAGGCCTTTGGTCGTAAGGAAATTCATTCAAATCCTTCTTGCAAATAATGTGGTTCTCAACCAGACATAGTGTCTTTCATAACTTTTAGATGCTTATCACAAGGAAACATCTGTTATTATGATTGAGTAAGTTTTTGCCAGCAACAAAGTTCGTTTGTTAAGTTATTCCCTCTCTCTCTCTTTCTTTGTGAGAGACAACTGTCAGGGAGATAAGAGGGTGGCTCTTATCTGTTTACTCAAGATTTATGGTTTTTAATGGCTCAAGCGTGACCGGTCCAAAGGCCAAGGCCCAGCATGAAAGCTTAGTGGAAGACAGAGTGGGTGGGGTGGGGTCGGTAGAGAACCAAAATGGGCGTGGCATCATAATGGTTGGAAAAAAGAAATCCTTTCGATTCTTGTTGGTCCTTTCTTTTCGTTACTTTTAGATAATGCATACTTCTTTACACCATTTCCTGAATATGAAGAGCATGTGTAGCATCGTTAAACATCAATATATCACTGTCAAATTAATCGCGATACCTTGGTATCAGTACTGTGAACAAATGAGACCATGGTCAAGACGATCGCTAGCCTCCGTCTCACGCCAGTGGTACTGTTAGAGATAGTGTTTCTCAAAATTAAGACCACATTTCCCATAAAGCCCTTTGCACCCCGTCGCAAAGAGGATGTTGCTTCTTGTCTCCCCTCCCCCTGCCTGGCACCGCTCCACATGTGTTTGTCTTCTGCTTTGCGTTACGGAAGATAAACATGTCTGAAGTGATTTTTCCATAGGCTTTTCATTCGTTCCACCATCTGCCGTTGCGGGAAACTCGCGTCAGCTTCATTTGTGCTGGACGAACAGAGGCCCTCTACCAGTTTTGTACTGAATTCAAGTGATGAGCAAATCTGTTTTAGCTGAGTGTCACTAAAAGTCAGTGTATGACCTCTGACCCCTGACTTCTGACCCTGTAGCTCTCTTCAAGGAAGGAATCCAGGAGAAGAACAGCCATAATCGTCCTGACAGCTCCAACGCTCTCAACTTTGTGGGTGATGGCAAGGCTGTGGAGTATTACTTTGCCTCTGATGCCAGGTGAGAAAGCAGCGGGGTGTGTGTGTGTGTGTGTGTTTGTGTGTTCTGTGGATTAGGTCCTAACATGTGAAGTACTCTTAGTAAACATCAGATCAATGGAGTGAATCACATCTATGCACTCTCTCTCTCTCTCTCTCTCTCTCTCTCTCTCTCTCTCTACCCAGTGCCATCATTGAGCACACCAACAAGGTGTTGTACCTGGAGGATAATGACATAGCAGTGGTGACCATGGGGAAACTCTCCATACACAGGATGAACCGCCAGGCTGGCGAGGACCCGGTCAGGGCCATCCAGACCCTGCAGATGGAGCTGCAACAGATCATGAAAGGTCAGACAAAAAGCAAAAAGTCATTTGGTGGAGCTTACAAGGACCACAACATATTATATTTGACATTTGTGTTTGTTTCTTGAAAGATAAGTAGTTTAAATAGAGGCAGAAAATTGAATTGAAATAGATTGTGAAGATAGATTGTGATCAACAACAGTTGCTGACTTGACATTTCAGTTAAGGATTAAGGATTAAGAGGTCATGAAGTGTTATCACTTACATATAAAATTTGAAAGCAGCAAATCAGGTCTATTGGAAAGACTTGTACTTGCTCGCCCTCTGGTGGCTCACTGAGTCACACTATTCAGGAGGAAAACACTCATCATTACCTGGGTTATGGGGAAAAATCAACCAGAGTATTTGACATACATCTCTCAGTATCTTCTCCCTCTGCAGGTAACTTTGAGGCCTTCATGCAGAAGGAGATCTTTGAGCAGCCGGAGTCAGTAGTCAACACAATGAGAGGCCGGATCTGTTTTGACACGAACACAGGTAACCTAAGAATCAAGTCACATTTTTTTCATTTTATTTGTATAGCCCTTAATCTCCATTACAGTCTCAAAGGGCTTCACAGTGCCCAAGGTTAAGCTCTTATATCCTGTCCCACCTTCAAGGTTCAAGGATGTGGAGGGTGCTGATCACCAGGTCCCTGATCACCTGAATCAATATTAGCACAGGGATAATGCAGGCTATACACACAGGCGCTTGGTATGGTTTGTGAGGAGGAGCTTTGTGTCTTTAGTAGCATCTTAAAAGTGTCTATTTGTCCTTGATTATTTGACGTTTTGAAAGACAAAGCAGATGTGTACAAATAAAACATTCTATGTCCAAATGTAGTTAAAATGTATTCAACTTTTATTTTGCTCATTCATCTTTGATAAAAAGAATATAAAGGAATTTGAAAGATTTTAAAAAATGCAGTGAACTCAATTGTTACACAATATATTTGACAGGATTAAGTGATCTATTGCCGCTGTCTTGTCTTCTGATTCCTCAGTGGTTCTTGGGGGGCTGAAGGACCACCTGAAGGAGATCAAACGTTGCAGACGCCTCATCATGATTGGTTGTGGCACGAGCTTCCATGCGGCCGTGGCTGTAAGTAGACCAATCACCAATAGGATGAGAAGGATGATGACATTTTGTCAGAAGGATAGAAATGATAATTAGGAAGAGCAAAGAGGAGAGAGCTTGATAAATGTTAGTGGTGGTGATGATGATGATGAGGCTTAAACTGAAGCTGCTGCTCTTCTCTCCATACTTCTCAGACCAGACAGATTCTCGAGGAGCTGACAGAGCTTCCTGTCATGGTGGAGCTGGCCAGCGACTTCCTGGACCGCAACACGCCTGTCTTCAGAGATGATGTTTGCTTCTTCATCAGCCAATCAGGTGACAACACTGCACAAATCCACAGGACACCCGCTCTAATACTATGAGTCCGTGCTCATGTCTTTCAATTCTGATGTCATTTGTTCGGTGGTTATGTTAGATTTGTGGTTGTCCACGATCTCACAGAAATCATAGCAAGAGATGACTGATCTCTGTGCTGTAGTAAGAGAATTCTGGACATGAAAAACAAGGAGAGGGCAGTGAGCCAGAATTGGGGTTAAGACAGATGCAATTTCAGTGATGTGGTCATAAATAGTGAGAAATGATTGGAGCTGCTTCACATTCCCAGGTCGGCTCTCCTGTGACACCCTGTGATGATAATGTCCTCTCCTGGATCCTGCATCCTAAGCATATCTATTCATTCCCTCTGCGCCCCAGGTGAGACAGCAGACACCTTGATGGCATTGCGCTACTGCAAGGAGCGTGGGGCTCTAACAGTCGGTGTAACCAACACAGTGGGCAGCTCCATTTCCAGAGAAACAGCCTGTGGAGTCCACATCAACGCTGGGCCTGAGATAGGAGTGGCTAGCACCAAGGTATACTTTATACTCACACACACACACACATATACACAGTCAAGCAGCATTGAGAGTATGTTGCATACAGTTTGAAGATAAAACATTGTCCATTGATATCACAAGGCTGCACTCACCACACCTCTTTTCACCACAGTCCAGTGGCTATTGGTTAGATAGGTGTGTTTTTGTGTGTGTGATCCAGGCCTATACCAGTCAGTTTGTGGCTCTCATCATGTTTGGCCTGATGATGAGTGAGGACAGGATCTCCCTCCAGCAGAGAAGATTGGAGATCATCAGTGGCCTCAGGGTGCTGCCAGGTGAGTCCTCTAACTAACAACTTCATATATCACAAACACAACGCACGCGTGCACGTGTGTTCGACCAAACCAAGCTAACAAAATATCATCCTCCCCAAACTTCCCGACACGTTTACACTATCTCTCTCAGCAAAGCAACTCTACTACGATACATCCCTCCTCCCTACATGACTCATTCTTCTCTCCCTCCATGTGCCTTCCCCCTCCTTTCCCAGACATGATAAAGAAGGTGTTGTCTCTGGATGAGAAGATTAAGGCCATAGCAGATGAGCTCTATCAGCAAAGGTCTCTTCTGGTCATGGGCCGAGGTTTCAACTACGCCACCTGCCTGGAGGGGGCACTGGTGAGTTGAGAATACCACACTGCAGCCTAGCAAAGAGCAATGCAATTCAGTTGTACTGTAGTATAACACAAAATAGTACACTACAATATAGATTTAAAGTGTGAAGTGATACAGTATATAGCACTATATGAAGCAATAGAGTACTGCAGTATAGTTATGTGTCACACACTTTCAGATAACGTCAGTGGTGCTGTATATCTTGGATCTTCACTATGTGTAGCCAGGATAATGTCCTGATCCAGTCCCATTACTGACTTCCTCCCATGCAGAAAATCAAGGAGATCACATACATGCACTCGGAGGGCATCCTGGCGGGGGAGCTGAAGCACGGTCCTCTGGCCCTCATAGACAAACACATGCCAGTCATCATGATCATCATGAGAGACGCCTGCTACACCAAGTGCCAGAACGCTCTGCAGCAAGTCACCGCCCGATCGGTAGGTCCCGGAATATTGTGAACGGATATACATAGACACGCAGACACAGACACGCATGCACACATACATTACATTTTACATTTTAGGCATGTATTTGGCTGATGCTCTTATCCAGAGCGAGTAGAATAAGACTAAATTAGTAGATCAACAAAAATACAAGCAGTACGGACAGGCGGTCAGAGCCATAGTACCCTGTCGATATTCCTTTGACCACAGAATGATCATGAGCCAGGAAATGAAATAGAATAAGAGCTAAGGAGCACACACACACACACACACACGGTACGTTTTCACAGTCAAGTCACAATCAACTAAAACCCATCAATAATGAGTGGAAATGAATTGATGGAATGACTGATGTTAACATACTCATCCTCCCTGCCTCTTTCTCTCCCAGGGGCGGCCCATCATCCTGTGTTGCCAGGACGACCCCGATGTGAGCAAGAATGCCTACAAGACAATCGAGCTGCCCCAGACAGTGGACTGTCTGCAGGGCATCCTCAGCGTGATCCCCCTGCAGCTCATGTCGTTCCACCTGGCCGTGCTACGAGGATATGACGTACGTAGTTGCCACAGTCGCCAGACCTCTAGACTCTAGCCAACCTAATCTCAGCTCTCTGTCACAGCACCAGGCTCGTCTCACCCCCTGACACAGTCCACACAAATATTGATGTAACGTGTATATTCATTCTCAGTATATGTAAAAAAAGCACGCCCTCTTTTAGGAGAGGATACAAAAATGATGCCTATGAGCAGTTTTCATTCAAAACAGCCCACGATTATTTTCTCGTGAACACTCTCTGAAGAGTACCTTATTTAACCTGCACTAGGTTGTTTTTTTTTGACAACTCTTGGCGGGCTTGAAATCTGCACTGAGCCCTTGTGTCCAAGGCAACATGTATACAAGGTTTTTAGTTTGTCCTCAGCATGCCAGCTATCTCAAAAATGCCACACTGATCCATGCAAGTTACAGCAAGCATGGTGACAAAATCTGTTCAACTACAGCCATATTTATACCATATTACATTTTCATCACCTCCTCAAATACTCTGGAATGAATTGCTGCTGAGCATCTGAATAGTGTTGACACTAATGTCATGTGCCCTTACACTGTTCAACTTCACCCATATTTCTTTTTTATCAGAGCCACATGCTGTGAGCTGAGTTCTGTTTTGTTGTCTGTTTTAGTTTGTTTTTAAAATCATCTTATCGGTTTGCTGGCAAATCTGGGTGTCAAAGTGTCTGCTATCCTGCTAATCTGAACCCATGAGAAGGGAGGTCATCCGACCCAGTGAAACATTGAGTTGACCAAACTATATTGAAATACTAAGGCAAAATTGATTAAGAATATAAAATGTGCATACTCGTGTATTGTAAACCATCATGTGCAGTCTACATGTATTTTGTTGTGGAAATACTTTCAATTGTATATATTGCAATATTATGCCAAGTCAGTTCTTAAGTCTGAAGTTCATATAAATGTGGTTCTACCATTATTTCCAGCTGATGTGTTGTGAGTCTCACAGTGTTTTTGATATGCACAGTAATGCCTCCACTGTTCATCATAGGTGATGTGCTGTAACACTGGTTTCTCTATTTCCAGGTTGACTGTCCCAGAAACTTGGCCAAGTCTGTGACCGTGGAATAATTACAGTTCACAAAGCACAGGAGACGAGAGAGGAGACCCACAGATTTAAAGTGCAATTGAGCGTGTGTGTGTGTGTGTGTATGTGTGTGTGAGTGAGTGAGAGTGACAGAGAGAGAGAGCGAGAGAGAGAGAGAGAGAGAGAGAGAGAGAGCGAGAGAGAGAGAAAGAGAGAGTGACAGACAAAAGAGCGAAGGATGTGGTACAATATCTTTTTTTTTAACTGCAGAGAAATGTGAAGTCCAATCAATACACTGTTGAGGAAGTGCCAGTGCCCTTGAAGCCTTGCGGAACCATCTATGAAAACAACATTACCACCACACATCCAAAGCAATATTCTGTGCCTTTTACCAAAGTCGAGTTGAGCCAAAATCCATACAGTAAGATAAGTAATAATGCATTGACATTGTATATTGAAGTGTTTACAGTTGTGCAATATGTGGACCAAAAGCGCATGATGAATGTACACAATCCTGATTCTCTTCCAGTTTTATTAAATGTTTTCTGTCAATTGGGGACCTCTTACCTCTCTTTTGCATCATGGGAAATGTAGGAATTACATACTTTTTTCATTCATTCATTTCATTTTTTCATTCCAGAGAGTTTTCTGAGTTATGCAAGTCTTGTTTTTATATATATTTTGTTGCAAACACATGCAATCACTGTGACTGATAGCTTGATTTTTCCCCCTATAAGTTACCAGAAGCAAGGTCCTCTGTCTACTTACTCTCCAGACTGTTTAAATCGTGCTCTTAATCACATGGTACTGTTTCTATATTCTTAATGAATAGAAATTATATCACATTCATTGTAATTTAAAATATACATCTATTCCATCCTCTACAGGATGTCTGTTCACAATGGGGCATGAACCTTTAGTCTCAGACAGTGAGAATACTTTTTCAGATTCAGATTCTGTATACTTACGTACTCTAGATGTCTTAGGGTGTTGCATTTTCACTGACACACAGTAGATATGATGAGAAGTATTTAAAGAAGAACATTCATACAGCAAAGAAACCATGAATTTTAATAATAGCTTTGTTTTTTGAGCCTTTTTTTATCGGGTTTATCATAAGGATGATGTTCTGTATTTATCTGATTATTATTTTATGGGCGCTAAAGAAAGTGGGTTTGATTTATATGTGTAACTATGGTTGTATTTTGTACTGTATGTTTTATAGCAAACAGGCACTATCAATTAATAAAGATAGATAAAGCATTCTTGAGATAGCGTGCAATTGTCTTTTTTCCTGACTGAATAGTGAGTGTATAATAATCTTATAGGACTTAGGCCTATAGGTTTGCTGGGATATTGCTTGAATACTATCCTTTTAAAACTTATTATAGGATTACTGTAGCTATTTTACCCAAGGGCCCCTCATTTGACTTCTGCCTTGTTATTTTTTGTTTAAAATAAATCATATAATATTATAAGGACTGGGGCATATAATATCATGAAGTGAAATAGGATAAGAGCTTGACACAAAGAGGTTTGTACGTTACTATTTCCTGTTATTCACTGCGTGTTACGGTGTATCTGTCTTTCCTTGAATGACGTGCAGGGAAAAAGTTAACCAAAAAGTTTCTTGGGGAAAAAAAAAAAAAGTTTGATCTCACGTTAGACGTTGCGTGATGACGTCATCCGCATGCTCTGTGCTTGTTGTGGCGTTCCCCTCCTCCGCACCCGTCCGTGCTGGAGTTAGCTAGGAATTCAGGACGCTCTATCTGTCGTGACAGCCCGGACAATTGTTCTCCTAAACTTTTCTGATTCCCAGCTGTGCCTGAAGGACGGGGCGACGGTTTTTCCTGTGTTTTCGATGCATGGGAGTGCCCTGGGAGCGGCGAAGGGAGAAGGTAGGTGTTATGTGTCTACCGCTGACGCCTGTCCGTCTGTTGGTCCGTCCGGGCTTTCAGTTCAGCTCCGGCCCGACTACCGCATTGCCACCGACAGAAGTGAAAAAGCGGGGGGGAGTCTAGGCCTCGGTGAGTTTGTAGCCTGCGAAACGTGAAGCTGATTTAATGTGCTTTAGCTTATTGTGGTTTCGCCGTTATGAACCGATTGTATCTGACTGTATCAGGCCACTTGGTAGGCAATGCTGTGGCGTGTCATAGACCGGTAAGCGCAATGACTTCATGCCTCTGTGTATGTATGTGCTTATTTCGATGTAACTTAGGCATACTGGACGTGGAAATAAAACAGATTTTCAGTGTGGATAGTTTTCAGACCTATAACACATGGCGTATTTGGCATACCTTTAGTCGTACACTTTACGTTTGGCAATGAGATCTTTGCAGGCTGAATTTGGTCAGCCCACCAGCAACATCACAGTAACCTATAAACACAGGCCTACACGTGATAACAGCTAATGCTATATTTTACCTCAGCCTAGTTTTTTTTTTTGACGTGGCATTTAATAGGTGATAGACACCAACAAATCAGAGCACCATGTTTGATATGGGATCAATCTGTCTATTTCTACGCTGAAGGAGCCTAGGCATGGAGGGGTTAATGCCACACTCTATCACACACTCTTTAAAAGGATGTCTCATTTTCAGCACGTGTATTTAGTTCCCGCATCGTGTGCCACGTTTCAACACAACATGTGTCAATAGCAACACATGTTGTGGCGGCATCTGTTGCTATTAACACATAATTAACGCACTTGGTCCTTTTTAAAGAGAGTAGGCTTAGTCTTGGCAGACATCTGAAGCACACACATTAGAGCCTCAGCAGGCTTCATGTGGGTCTAACATCCCTGTATGGTTTTGTAACTCTGCTACATTAGGCTGTGATGCTGACTCTTCGGGCCAGGCTAATCTGATAACACAGCCAGCTCACTGACTCTCTGCTCCCACTTAGAGCCACAGCCACATCAAACCTCAAGACTGGACTGGACTGAACTGCACAGTGGTTATTGTCTTAGCTGGGACCAAGGACCAGGCTGAGGATGGTGAATTAGGTCACTCCCCATAGCATCCCCACAGCAAAATGGTCCTTTCAGACATATCAGACATATGTGTTTTAAGTAACAAGGAACTGACAACAATTTACCTGCCTGCCATCTTTTCAAATATTGTTTTTTCTCATACCTTGTATTCCTCTCATTGGAATAGTCAGTTAAGTTTGTTTATATAAGCCCAATTTCTTTAGATTCTTATTTATATATTTGTCTTTGATATATCCTACTAGCCTACTACTTGCAATGGCTGACTTTACCCACAGGGATTATTAAAGTTTAATTTAATCAAATCTAACACCCTTGGTTGAATTTGAACAAAAACCTAATACCCACTGGCTATAAGTATGATCTAAGCATGCATGTGTATGTATGTGTGTGTGAGTCTGATCTTACCTGGGATTGCTTGTTGCTGTGCATCAGTTCCCCCTAGTCTGTCTATATTGGGAGCTGTGCTGAGCATGGCAATAAGTGAAGGATTGTACATATGCTTGGTCTGGTGCTGTAATGGGTTTGGGTTGTGATTAATGGGCCCTTCGTGGTACAAATCCTAGGCATCAGCATGTCATTGTCCCCTGCCCACATTTTAATATATCTGATCTAATCTCTGTCCACATATTGAAATATATGTTTACATACT